>VZTR01027790.1:13126-45505 GCA_013400775.1 Chaetops frenatus | reverse complement strand
GAAAAGGAAACATTCCTTCTGAAATGGCTTTTGATAGCCTTAAGCATATTTTTTCCCCTCTGAGCAGAAGGTAAAATAGTCCCTTGGGTCCAAAACCCAACATCCATTTAATTTGTGATTATTGCTCTNAAAAAAAATGAGACTTAAATCTGCAGTGCTCCCTACTGCTTAGCAGTTAGGAAATACCAATAATTGCCCACATATCTATGGGCTTTTCTGACTAAAGAAGTATCAGGTGCCAAGCTTTTATTAAGTTGCTGTTTTTTCTGTCTTGTCCACTACTGTAGCCAGCCACAGAATGATCTCTGGGAATGATTTAGGACTGAGTCACAGGTGATTTGACTATTGTTTGTAGAACTGTTTTGTCTCATTTTTTTTGCAGGAAGTGGAAGATAAATAGTGAAATTGCAAGGAGTTCAGGAAGAGAAGGGATTCACAGTTGAGACATTAGAATGACATAAAATTGGAGATTGTTCTTCATTCTGCCTGTGTTTCTCTGTGACGCTGGAGGGTCACTTACATCAAACTCTGTTCCTCATTTTCCCAGTAGACAGTTTGAAACATCTTGTCCTGCTTTGCAAAAGAACTGTGTGTTCTTGAACTGCAGCTGAGATCTATTATAGCTCTACTTGAGGCATGTGGAGTGCCTGAAAACTGAAAGATCTCAGATTAAGTACCCATACACAATGGATGCTTTGGATATTTTTAGGTTAATCCCCGAAACTAATAATCCTCTGCCATTCTGTGGGAATGTTAAGTAGATTTGTTGCTTGATGAGTGGGGAAGGAAATATGTCAAAAGAAAAAGAAAATAATAATTTTAAATTGAGTATAAGATTGGCTATATTAAATATGAAATGAGAATTCAAGTCAATGAGGTTAAAAAAATTAAATTATGACCTATTCAGTGAATGCTATCCATTCAGTCTAGAGAATGAGACAGAATCTTGATTTTAAAAAAAACTGCTTCATATTCAAGAATGTACATATGGATATTAGGTCACAGAGAGGGTTACACAGATATCTTTAATTGAGGCTTTCCTTTACTGCATGACTTTACAGCTTGTTTTTTCTATGTAATACACATTTCTACCCCCGACTAACGTCAACAGCATAATATATTTGAATAAAGGATGGTCACAGTAAATTGACCCAAAATGTCTGCAACTTATCATTCATTTATGCTCATGCTCTCCCTCTCTCAGCTCTTTGGTGTTCTGCACTGTTTTGGAATATCCTTAGATAGCAGCTATGAATTAAGCTGGCTGAAGGGAGATCACAGTGAAATGGACAGAGGCTTGTTGTATATCCTGGCCATTAACTGTTTCCCAGCGGTACTCAGAAAATCACTGCGGACTTGCAATTACACTGAAAAATTAAAAACAAATATAAAATTGAATGTTGGAATCAGAAATCAAACAGTTTAACTTACATATCTCATTTCTTTATTTATTGGCAGCAGTCAATGTGTATCATACGTGTTTCTGCTCATTTTTGTCTCTGGATAAAGCCAAAAGAGCAGACCACTGTGGCTTTTGTTTTTAAAAAATGTTAAAGCAAAATATATTTTTAAGTCAATATTGGCTTTGTGTCACCTCATTGGAATGCTACTGAACTGGACTCATTCAATTATGTGTTGACCAGAGTACAGAATAATTGCTATTGAAGTTCATTCTGATTTGGTAACATTGTTTGATTGCACACTGTTCATTGTTTTGGTTTTTTCAGTTGTGCTTCAGTAGTCCAGGCCCAGTCAGCAAAGCTCTGAAGCTAATGTTTTAAGTATGTGCCTAATTCCCTAAGTACAAGCTGCAGTGTGATCTTGAGCTTCTGAGCTTTTCTCATTAGGGAAAGATTTAAGCAAATGCAGAAGTGTTTTGTTGAACAGGAGCCTCTGCAAGTACACTAGTGAACAAATTTCTGAAACAGAAATTTTAAAATCAAGTTGTAATGGTAGTTCCCATTTATACTTAAGAAAACAGCAGAAAGAAGTCTGGGATATTTATGTGACAATGGAATTTTTGAGTTTGAATGAAAGTGCTTCACACTGAGAGNAAAAAAAAAAAAAAAAAAAAGTCTCGGAAACTCTGAAGAAAAAAGCAAGCTGAAATTAATCAGACAGATAATTTGCACCAGACATTCTGCAGCTGTGCTCACAGGTTTGGGTTTTCTTTTCCAGATACTTGAAATAAACTTACCGAAATGACAATGAATTTGAAGCCAAGTTTCTTTGATCTGTTTTGTTGCAGGTGTTTCAGCCCAGGTCACCAGCACACGGCTGCGTAGAAACACCTCAGTGGGAACACCCTTTTGGATGGCACCTGAGGTAGGCAAATGTGCCTGTCTGGATTGTCTCCACTCATTGCAATACACACTTTGTTGCCACTTCCCCATAGTAGGAGGTGATCTTTTCTTCCCTCCCTTATGGCTGTGTTTCTGCTTTACATCTTGTCCTCTGTTCAGTAAAAATAATATATTTTTAGAGTATACAAAATGGATTTCTAATAATAATTTTTTTCTTCTCTGTAGTGTTTCCATAAAAGTACAGCAAATCTACAAATAACTGAGGGTCCTAAGAATATTATGACTTTCCAGTCAAATATTGTATGTTTTGGAGTGCTCATCTGTGATGCAAATGTGGACTGGGGGAGAAGGAGGAATTCCTTCTTTCCAGTCTTGCTAAAGTCTTGCACACTGCAAAACCCTGGCTGACCTATGTGTTCTTTAACCATAATCATTGACTGGAGGCTTTTAAATTTAGACACATGGGCTAGCATATATTAAAAAATGGAGAAAAATAATATACAGGTAGCTTAACCCATATTCAAGTATCTTAGGCCATAATTTTATGAACTACTACCCAGACATAACTCTTAGCCTTCTATTTAATGAAGCTCTAAAAAGTTTTAACATGTTGTTGAACAAAATTTTGTACTTTACCGAACTTTGGGCTGAAAGATACCAATCTTTGCCCTCCCTGCTTTAAGGAACACAAAGTACTTCTGAAGGATACAGATTATGAAATTTAAAAACAAGGATTGAAGCAGAAGTGGTCTGTTTACTTCTAAATTGTTCCACCTTTGTAACAGTACAAGCCTCTTTTCTGTTAAAGGCCATATGAAGTTTGGGGAATTTGGGGTGGAATTTGTATCTGTTAAAAATGCACACAGGTCTGTTTCTCTATGTTGAATAGTTAAAAGTATTGTGCCAACATTTATCTTTAAACATTTCATACTTTTTATGCATCTGTTTTTGTTGCTAAGGAAGGCTGATTATAGCTGAGCAGAGAAAAGACGCCGCTCTAACGGATCTAAAATTGATCTTGCACAGTCTCACAACGAATGGTTGATATTTCACCATCTCCATAACAACCAGCTTACGTCACAAAGGAGACACAAGATACCTTAGAAACCACCATGCAAGCATTATTTATTGAATCACCTTGGTTGGAGACATTTCTAAAATGAGACCTCTAAAAAATACTTCTCTAGATAATAATGGACATATTATGAGAAATTTTATTGAACATGGATTAATATAAGTTATTTTTATGGTACTGTGTTTTGCTTGAATGATTGCCATCAAGGGCAGTAATCATACCAAATTTGTTTTCCCTGTCATAGTGAAGATATTTATTCTTGTGGCAAAAAGCCAAAGAGATAAGCAGATATTTGATATGAAAAATTTTGACATGAAAATACAACACACATATAACCAAGGTGTGTCACGTACATAGCACATCAAACAGGAACTGGTGTAGCTTTGAATACATCCTGTTTTGAAAAGATCTGTTGAAAGATGCCACCCAGTACCATATCCATAGTAACCCATATCACATTTATATGCCTGTGTGAGATGTGCCAGGCTTCATAGGTGTACCAATCTGCAAAACAGCTCCAAGGTGCTTAGATACCCATTATGCTGGTGTTGAAATGGCTTTTAAATGACAGGTTGCATAACATGCTTGTTCAAGTCGCTGCAGTTGCTCATATAAATGACAGGCTTCAAGTGGTGTGCAAGATGCAATTTACTTTATTTCTGGGGAGATCTTTCTGGTATTTCTAAAATATACAACAGATTTCTATGTGAAAGGAGAAAGATTACGACTGCAGTAAGATGAAAAAGTGTGCTTGGGTAACAGTATATTAGGAAGAGCGTTTTCTAGATGAGATTGTGGTGAGATCAGTGAACATTAGAAAGGCACTTAACTCATTTTTTTGCACTCATTTGCAAAAAATCTTCCTGCCTGAAGGTTTTTGACATAGGATAGAATTTATGTCAAACCCCAAAATATCATAAAATAACTGAACAGGAATGAAATGTTACTAATTACAGAAATAGAAAGCATGAAGACTTTTTTTCCTAAATTGGACTTTAACTATCTACAATGTGAAACATAGGTATATTGGTCAATGCATAAGGTAATCATAGGGTCTCATCTGGCAGTGAGAAAGATGGATTTAATCTGAAGGGGCAGTGAAGAGGGGAGATGAAAAAAGCTTGCCTTAGAGGAAGAGACTACAGTAGTGTTTCAGGGTAGAATAAAGCTGATGTAAACCCCAGGAAAATAAAACCCAGAGAAGAATGATGCAGGATGTTTCAAGCTGACAGATACAAATAGCTACATATAAGCAGGAGACAAATACACTGGAAACTGAAATCACTAGATCAGCCTGGGTCACAAACAGTCTGTAAAATATTTTAAGATTAATTTTGCAAAACATACCAAAGGGATTATATAGCCTGGTACTTGAAATAGCAAAAGTTCAGAGGAAAATATGGTGGCTGAGGGTGGTGTAAGGAAGATGTTCAACTCAGTGTTTTTACTGGCAGCACTCAGAGTAGCAGCTTAACTGCTTAATTTTTTGAGTGACTCAAGCAATTTGTCTTCTTTTTTTCTGGATGACTCTGAGGCTTGTTTAGCAGTATCAGGACAAAAAAGATCTGTCCTTGAGCATTTGTTTTGAGCAGAGCTTGTGATTCACAAAAATTTTGCTGAAAAATGAAAATATAGGGAAAATTAGGCTGTGAGGAAGCAACAGAGTAACATGACAAGGATAAGTCAGTTTGAGAGCCGCTTTAAAGTAGACTCACTGAAAATGAATAGTTGTTGTTTAACCTAATTCATGCTTACAAATGTAGACTTTCAGAAACTGAAACACGAAATACAAGCATACCAGTAAAAGATAAATAAGGCAGGATAGTGTTAGTATGTTTAGAGCTTCCTGTTACTTTACTTAACACTTAAGTTACCTAAAATCTGCATCTATTTTGCTGAAATAAATTGTGTTATATGCTAGCAGGATGAATCAGATAAAGCTTTGATGCTTTTGTACTGAAATGCCTTTATATTTGTGATTCTAAGCATTAACATGGCTTGTTTTCAACTTCCAGTGCACAACTGAACAAAACCTAGTTCAAATAGAATTGCAGATTTCTTTTTCCACTCATGTTTAGATTATCATGATCTAGCTGAAGACTTGACTTTGAAACAAGATCAGTTAGAATATCACAAAATAACAGAATCACAGAGTCAAGTAGGTGGAAAAGACCTCAGAGATCAGGGAGTCCAACCCATGACCAACTATTATGTCAACTAGACCATGGCACTGGGTGCCACATGCAGTCTTTCCTTAAGCATCTCTGGGGATTGTGCCTCGACCACCTCCCTGGGCAGTCCATGCCAATGTTTAATCACCCTTGCTGTGAAGAAATTATTCTTAATGTCCAACCTAAACTGTCCCTGGCACAGCTTAAGACCATGATCTCTTGTCCTGGTTCAGGTTGCCTTGAAAAAGAGGCTGACCCCCACCTGGCTATACCCTCCTTCCAGGGAGTTGTAGAAAGTGACAAGGTCCCCCCATAAGCCTCCTCCTCTCCAGGCTAAACACCCCCAGCTCCCTCAGCTGCTCCTCACAGAACTTGTCCTCCACACCCTTCACCAGCTTCATTGCTCCTCTCTGGACCTGTTCCAACACCTCAAGGTCCTTCCTGAACTGAGGGGCCCAGAACTGGACACAGCACTTGTGGTGTGACCTCATCAGTGCCAAGTACAGGGCGACAGTCACTGTCCTGGCCCTGTTGGCCGCACCATTCCTGATACAGGCCAGGATGCCACTGGCCTTGGCCGTTTGGGCACACGTTGGCTCATGTTCAGCTGCTGTCAACCAGCACCACCAAGTCCTTTCCCACTGGGCCACTTTCCAGCCAATCCGCCCCTGGTCTGTAGTGCTGCATGCTCAATCCCCTCATTCAGATCATCAGAAGAGATACTAAACAGGACTGGACCCAACATTGATCCCTGGGGGACACCACTAGTGACCAGACACCCACTGGATGCAGCACCATTCACCACCTCTCTCTGGGCCTAGCCACCCAGGCAGTTCTTAACCCAGTGAAGAGTGCATATGTCCAAGCTGTATGCTGCCAGCTTTTCCAGGAGTATGCTATAGGAGATTGTGTCAAAGGGCCATCAAGTCCAGGTAAACAACATCCACAGCCTTTCCCTCATCCACCAGGCAGGTCACCTGGCCATGAAAGGTGATTGGGTTTATCAGGCAGGACCTGCTGGCTGGGTCTGTATTCTTTTTAAACTTTAAATCTGATCATTTGTGTGTGAAATAAGTCTAATCCTGAAACAATGGATAATATTTGTATTGTTTCAGTATGAAGCTGTCTGTCTGCATAATCTAATGAAAAATTAACAAAACTAGCTGGTAAAAAGCATCCCAACAACTAACTTGCATTAATGTAGTTTAAAAATATACAAAGAGAAAAACATAATTTTGCAAAAACCTCATAGCAACTTTTCTGCTGAAGTCAGTATTTATTACAGTAAGGGATTCAAGTCTTAGAATTTGTGAAAAAATTCATTTCACTATAAGTACATTTAATGTGTAGTTAAATACTGAATTGGGAAAACAGCATAGAGAAGATAACCCCATGACTAACCTGGTCGTATTGAATTGTAGAATCATAGGTCTGGGTTGGAAGGGACCTTAAAGATCATCTGTTTCCAAGTTCCCTGCCCTAGGAGGAGGCACCTTCCACTCGACCAGGTTGTTCAGAGCCCCATCCAACCTGACCTTAGACACTTCCAGGGATGGGGCATCCACAGTTTCTGTTCTTGTTCCAATGCCTCACCACCCTCACAGTAAAGATTTTTTTCCCAATCTCTAATCTAAACCTGCTCTCTCTCAGTTTGGATCCATTCCCTCTCATTCTGTAGTGACAGAACATGCTCTTGTAAAAAGTCACTCTCCATCTTTCTTTTCATGTTTTTAATTAACTCTAAACAAGTACAGTAATACATTCCCACAAAACAATTCAGTATAGTATCACATTGTCATATTTCAACCTATTCTATTTGCCAGCCCTTTGCTTACATCAAGAGATTCAAGGTCAATTAGCTAAAATTAGCTTTTTGCATATGTACATTTTCACTCTACTTTTAATTGCCAGCTAAGCAAGTAATTTTGTACAAGCTGATTTATAATGAACTGTAGGAATCCACTAATCAGTATAAATAGGATATAGCTTTCAGGAATGTATATACACTTACTTTTCTGCCTGAAAGCCATTTGAAAACTGTTGTACAGTGGATAAGTATGCTTACTTTGTGATAAATATTATTATACCTTCTCTAATAGAGAAAATCTTGAAAATATTTTAACATCTTCCATGAAAGCATAGTAACAATTCTTGTATAGGTAATGAGAGATTATTAAATTAGCTCTTATTATAGTTTTTCAGTTTTATTGTCTTTTAACCTTGTAAATTGCAGTAAATGAGATAAGATTGAAAGCTTAATTTACAAGAAAAAAAAAAAACCCAAACAACTGTCCTTAGAAAAAAACTTTACAGATGGAAATAGACAAATCTGCTGCTGCTTTTATAGAACTTGTGTGTATCTGGCATTATGACTAATTAACAGTGAAATATTTGAAAATTCCACACATTTAAGTGGTAAAAATAATAAACACAATAAATAAATGTTAAAGATAAGTAGCATTAAATAATTTGTCACATAGATGGTACTATGTTAAGCCTAGGGTGAAAAGGAATTTCCCACTTGACATACATTATGAAATTACATCCTATTTTTCAGGAGGTTAAGGTGCTGGGACACTGCAGTGTACTGGCAATTATTTTTAGGAAATACTAGCTGTCCTCTTGAAATGCAGCACGGGGTTTGAGTGCAGCACTGTGGTTCATGTGGAACTAGGTATAGGTATGCCAGAGAGGAACTACTGAAGTGTAAGTGTGGGAAGGCATGGGGGGAAGAGTGGGAACAATTGCTCTAAATAGATAGGGCAAGACTAATGGATTAACTGAGGGACATAGAAGCAAAGTGATTTGCTTAAGAACTTACAGCAGGTCAGTGGCAGAATGTGCAGTAGAATTAAGTCTCTAAATGGCTGCATATGATTGAAATGCCTGTGAGTCTGAGATGCCACCTTCTGAGAGCTGACAGATGATTTTTTAAAACTTTTATTTTTCTGAATATGGATTTTATTTCTTTAAATAAACAAAGAAGGCTGCCTTTTCTGTCCTGGTTTTTGCCCTGCTTTCTTCTTTTTCTGTGACTCTCAAACCAAAGCTTTTATCAACTACTGTAGTAAGGAATTATATTGAACTTGCTTAAAGTCCAGAACAGAAGCAGTGGACTTAAAAGGCTGAATTGGAAAACAGAGGTTTCAAACTTTAAAGGACATTACATACAAGAGAGGCAGAGGGAACAGCAGGACAATACCAGCAAGCCGTCCCTCAAAAGCAGAGTCTGGCAGGATGCATCACCCCCTCCTTAGCCTCCAGGAGAGCTGACCTCCACCTGGGCTAGCAGGGCAGGTGAAAAGTACATGGCAGCTGAGGAAACCTCAGGGAACATTGCCAGTAACATTGATGACACAGCTGTAGTCTTGTGAAGGGATGTGAAGGAGTTGCTTCTATTTTGTTTTAACAGCTATGGAGGGGTTGTAAAGCTTTCATGTAGGCTGTTTAAAGATTTAAAAGACAAATCAAAACAACAAGCCCAAAACATCAGAGAAATTCAGTTCAATACCACGTGGGTCTGCACTGAGTTGCCTACATGAAATGTGTTTACTTAGGAGGCTGGAACTGGCTCTTAGTTTTTGCTTTCTTTGTGAAAGACCATTTGAAAATCTGTGTGAGGTGTGTACTATATATATTTACTGCTCAGGAGGAAATCTCTGGATCAGAAGCAAAATGTGTCAATTATATTATTATGAGCAGTATTGACTTTGTGATGGTCTCATGGTATAAAAGCAAGATTTGTGTGCTTGAAAATGTATTTTTCCTTACTGTATCATTTGGTCCAATAAAAGGTATTACGCTTCCCTTCTAAGGTGGCCTGTTGCCAGAGCAGTCTAATGGTCTCAGGAATATTGCCCTTGGGTGAGTTAAAAATAAAGATTGATTACTCACAGCTGTTAAAATTTGACTACTTGACGTATAATTAATTTACAGTGTATCAGTATTAATTTTGATAGTTAGTTATAGGACTTGTTTTAAATGTTATTTACTACATCTTTTGGGAACATTTGTAACATTATAATAATTTTCTGATATACCATGGAATAATTAGTATGATGGTACAAAACAAGAAACTGGAATCCAAGTTAAAATGTGGGAGTATGGAATCAGTTTCAACCACAAAATTGCCTTTTTTTTTTTTTTTTTAATATATGAACGTGCTTGAAGAGTGGAAGGAAAAGAGGGAAAGGGGAAGTAATGAAATATTACTTTGCTTTGTCTTATTCAGTATCCCCAGAGCTGCTATATGCTATCACGAAAGACTTTTTTGGTTTTGGTGCATAGGAATTAGAAGACTATTTAATATTATATTTCCAGTGTAAAGAAATGAAGTTGGGTTATATAGTGTCAGATGGAGCCCAGAAGTTCAGTTGGTTTCTTTCACTTGACTGGCACAGCTAGCAATGTTGTTTTCCTTGCAGGAAGGGTAACACCTTAGTGCCACACTCATTTTCCATGTGCAGTGCTTCTCAGCAGTGCTCACACACCACATAAGCTGCTCAGTTGGCTCTGTCAGCTGAGCCCAGCACTGCCTCACTCCAGCAGCAGCAGCCTCCAGCCTCTTTCCTGCACGAGGGTCAGCAGTGTAATTGTGTAGCACTCGTCTGCAGGTACCATGTCTGCACTGCTGTATGCTTGCAGCTCTGCTCTGTACAGACACTGTATATACTGAGGCAAAGTGAAAGTAAGTTTGCTTCTAATGATTCTGGGTAAACTTTAAAGGGTCTGATGTATTTTGCTTCATCTTAACATATGTATATAGCTTCCTCTCTCTGCACAAGTCAGTATGACCACTGTCCAAATAATAGGTAGTTCTCTGTATTACCTGTTTTCCTTCTTTTAAATCCACCTTTGTTCTGCTACTGGGCTTGCTGAAGTTCAGAGAAGTATTTTTATTGATTTCAGAACAAGCAGAATTATATCCTTGAATATAAAGTCTTCTTGTCAAGGTGTAAGTCATCTTGTGTATCTCTGTATTTTTGTGTTTCTGTACAAGTTATAAATCACAGAGAATGCCTAGGCACTGACTTCTCTAAATTCCCTCCACTTAGTGTGACTGATTTGTTTACGTACCATTTTTCCAGACCTGTGAATTCCCCATCCCCTTACTTGGTACCAGTGTGACCCTCAGCACAATTTATGTTGACAACTACCATCACACTTTCTGTTTCTCTGTCTGGTGTTTGAATGCTTTTCAACCTACAGCAGTATGACTGGGCATGAAATTGTGATGAAACTACAAGTAAAACAAAAGATGACAGCCTGTCTCCGTAGCAACCTGGGCCACTGTGTGCATGCAGCCAGCCCATGCTGAAGCAAAAGACTTGGTGCTTGTTTCCATGATGTTTACAAGCAAATCTCAAGATTAGCTGCATCACCCCCTGAAGCTTGGCCATGAACATCATGTTTGCAGCAAAGCAAACTACTTCTTCTGTTTCACTTTTACAAGCAGAGGAGGATTTTGCTGGATATAAAATTGGTACGAATGTGATGTCTTTCTTTTCTCAAGGAAAAGAAGGGGAGAGTAGCATGTTCTTCAGTTTCAGATCATTTCTTTTGGGCTCTCTGTCTTCATGCCCCACTGGGCAGAGCAGGCCTCAACAGTGCTGAGTGATACTCTCAGCTCCAAAACTCAAAAAAAATTAGAGATGTTTCAAAAAAAAAAAAAAAGCATCTCTGAGTTCCTGATAGAGACAGGAATATAAAGAAAGATAAGTCAATAGTGTATTCCCCTTTTGTATTTGGCTTTTAGAGATTTTTGCTCTGCAGGGAGTAGCAGTAGTTTTCAAGGTAAAATAAGACTGGAGCATTCCCGAGGACTTGGCTTGCTTGTAAACTGTGACTTAGAGAACACTCCACGTTGCAAGAGAATGTTCTCTGCTAGCCAACACATAAAGCAAACTGCTGATGCACACCTTTCATCATGGAAAAAACCATAAAATTTGATTCTTGTTTCAAAAATTGATATTAGTGTCATCTGTGTTTCTCTAAGGGGTGGATAAGTTGGTATGATTCTAAAAATAAGTTCCACAGAAATGGAACACTTGTTTCAAACCAAAGTGATTGCTAAGTTAATATTTTTTTTTTAAATAGTCACCATAGCCTCTCTAATAGAATGGAGGAGAATCTAGTGGTGTTCAATTCCCCTTAGTTAGAGTGGCAGTATTTTGCTATAATGTCATTATACTGCCACGTACTGGAGGTGCATCTGTTAGGTGTGGAGCAGAAGACACAAAGATGCTTTACATTCCTTTCTCTTTGGAAAGTAATACACTGGGAAGGTGAAAAAAGTGCTAAGACTTATTGTTTTCTTTTTAAAAATGACAGTTTCAATATATTTCCTTCCCCACCCAGTATGAATGCAGCGAGTTCTGATGCTAATAACTTTAGTGTAGTTTGTTAACCTTTGTAAGACAAAGATATACAGTAAAGTTTGTTATTGTCCTGTAGTTAGAAGCTATTGTGATGTGCTTGTAGGGAAAAATCATGTTATCTTTGAATGTGAGAGACTAGCTATGTATGTGGCATTGCTGATGAAGTCCAGTGTGACCTTGAACAGGTCCTTCTTTTCCTTCTCTTTGAAAATGAAAATATATTCCTCTGCATCATAAAGTTTGAGAACAAATAGGCAAGTATTTTCAAAGGACTCAGCACACTGATGAGAATCCAGACAACTTCCAATCTGTTAGAACCCATTTCTAAGGAAATGGGTTCTAACAGATATTATACTAAGCACATAAATATTTTTCATGTGTTAAAAAAGGAAGAAGAGCACAGTGCATAAAGTTAGCCACATATGGATAAGCTTCCAAGTCCTGGCCTTGGAAGCTAACTTGGATGATTTTTTTTGAGGAAGTGTTACTGAATATACAGATGATTTGGGGCACTGTGTAGAAAACTCCCAAAATAAACAAGAAATATAAGCTTCCTCTTCGATCTCTGAGCAAAATTTCAATGATAGCCTCTTCAGAATATATTATTTACATATCTCTGATGGATTTCTACACTGACTTTCCCAATTTTTGCATTTGATTTTTTCTCTCTCACAAATATATAAGAAAATGAAATTATCATAAAGGGCTCTGAAACAGGGGTGGTGTTTTAAAGCACTCTGACTGAGCTGTGTAGAAGCTGTCTACTGCCCATATTTCATGCGATAGGGTGATCTTTGTGATGAGATCAAGGCTATAGTGAACATTTTGAAGAAGTAGTTCAGAGTTTTCATTTAACACATTCTGTTGAAGAGAAGGGGGATGGAGAAATGATCTTTGTGTGACAACTTTGAAAAACGCTGGATTAACTAAAAGGTCTTCCTCTTCAAGTTGAGGGAAAAAAAATCTCTGAATCCTCTTTTGCAGTGCTTTCTTTTATTTTTCCCATTTCTCTGGTTTACTAACTGGAAAAATTGAGGAGAAAGCGTAATCTCAACACTTGTCAAAATATTGATAAAAAATTTGGAAACGTCTTTATTTTTCATGACTGATTTGCTCTCGGAAAAGGAATTAACTGATGTGCAACTTTGATGCAAACCTCCTCCCCGAACATTTCAGTATTTATTTTAACAGTGTTCAACACCCCTGATTTCTGATAAAATAAATGATAAGTGTACTACAGTGTTCTCATGAGTCCCAAATAAGAGATGGATGAGTTCTGTGGATCCTGTTGGATTGAATCACTACCAGAGTCAGGAATGCCTTTGTTAGGTGCAGTTTATGGAGAAAGTAACTAAGAGGTTAAGATGGAATCAGCAGCTTCTCTAGGAAAGGTTTCTTTATAACAGGTAACTTTCTGCCAGCAGCTACTCTTGTTGCTGACTTGCATGTGTGCAAAGCGTTGTTCCCAATTGAGGCCCTAACACAGGAATTCAAAAGTAATATGGAAGTTAAAAAAATACAAAATCTCTTCTAGAACATAGATACAGCCACCCTAGGACATATTCTTTTTACACTAAGCACAGATTATGAAAGATACTTTAAAAAGCTATGAGAAAAATCATGGAAGTTTAGCAATATGCAGGGATCCAATATATTTTCAAAGTAATTGTTAAAGGGTGAAATTTGGGAAGATAAACTTGAGACACAATTCCAACTTGTAATAAAAATGCAGTGAAGCTGAAATTTTTGTCTCATCTCTTTGTAAAAATAAGGAGTAAATTTAAACTCACGTTTAGATTCTCATGTTTAGATTCAGCTGACATGAATAGTTAGTGTATTAGAATGTGATCTGTGGGTTGGCTGGAGGTGTCCATTAAGCCTGTAATGTAAAACAGTTGTGATATCCAAGGAGAGATTCCTCTTTCCTTCCATTTTTCTTAGACAAGATTTATGGTGTGTTACCTAAGATTTTTTAAACTACTCAAATTCAGTGAATACTATACAAAACAAAACAAAACAGAAAAAAACCACCCAAACAAACAAACAAAAAAGGCAGAGATTACTGATGGAACATCCGTATCTAAAAACCATCTGTGCAAATCGGTCTATCCTCATGAATAGTCATAGAAGGTAATAAGAATAACATCAATACAATTCTCTGCTATTATAGTAGGTTTCTGTGAGTAGTTCCTTCGAAAACAGAAATTAGTATTGATGTTCTTTGTATAGGTATTTGGAGCATCCTATGGAGCTTAATGTATTTTTTAAATAGAAAGAGGTTATTTTTAAAGAAAACAAACCTAAGAGAAGTTCTAATTTACTGTTACCTTTTTGTGGTGTTTCTTCTGTCTGGCATATACAGGCATAAATGATATGGATTTGATAGCTACATAGTGTTTTAGACAGGACTCAAAAAGGGACTATTCATGTTATATTGGATGACATGAATTGTTAATTAGATTAAAGCATTGGTTTCTCTGCTTTTCTTCTGATAGGTTATTGCTTGTGAACAACAGTATGACTACTCATATGATGCTCGATGTGACGTATGGTCCTTGGGAATAACAGCTATTGAACTGGGGGATGGAGACCCTCCTTTATTTGACATGCATCCGGTGAAAACCCTTTTTAAAATTCCAAGGTATGGCACTAGATGGCTCTGTTCACTCACTGGTTTGTTCAAAGGCAGTCTAGTCAAAGGAGAAATATTTGGTAAATGTTTGTGCTTCAAATCCTTAGAATCTCTTCTTTAAAAAAGCAATAAAAAAATGTAATGTTAAAGATTTTTTTTTTCCCAGCCTGGCTTCTACAATAATTTAGATTTAGAACTCAGTGAAATGATAAAGACTTACTTATTTTATTCTTACCTTAGAATATAAAATCATATAATATCCAGGCACCTTCCTTCCAGTAGAACTTTCCTTAGCTACTATTGATGAAAACATTTATTTCAAAAGGAGAAGCCAACATTTGTAACTGTTAAATAACATTTTCAAATGTTATTCCCCTAGAGTCTTAGGCTTGTTTTACTGTAAAAGAAAAGCATACAATTTTGACAGCGCTATGAAGCAGTCCGGCAGTTTCAGCAAACTGTAGTCATAATTTATTTTTTCATTTACCTGAGGATGTTAAAATTTGAGGATTTAGATTGTCATCCATTGACAATCCGAAATGAATTTTATTGGATTGGTTATGAAAAAGGGATATAAATTTCTTTTTATATATAGTCATGTAAATTAGCTGTATTATTTCAGACTGTCTATTTTGATTTCATTTGTTTTCATTTCACTAAGTCTCCCTGAATAAGCTGAGATTGACAGTGTTAAATAGAGTTTAACAACAGAACAGTTGTAATAATAGAAGAAATATAGAAATTGTCCATCACTGATTAGACTGGCATGTAGTAGTCTTTTCCAAATTTTGGCTTGTGAAGAATCACCACTGACTTAACAATTTAGAACCTTCAGCAATATAAGTGTTTGACCTTTTGTTATCTACACGGTTATCATAGGCTTTTAAAATTTCGTCTGATTGCAATTTGCATTTCTGATTAAGTCTATTTATATGCAGATGCAGTTGTACTGGGTTCTGGCTCATACAGTTATCTCCTTCTTCCCAGCTCAGACATGAACTACCACCACTCTTTCCAAAATTATTCATACTGGAGCAGCACTTGATCTTGTTGTCTTTACATAACTGTAAAACGGGTCTGGGCAGTTAAAGCAAGGGAGGATTCAGGTTACTAAAACAATATCTAAAAATTTTATCAGTGCTCTAAACACTTTTAAAGGACAGAAGTGATACCAAAAGTAAGAGCAAGCAATAGGAAGATACATAAAGTAGGGTATGTAGAGTCTTTGATTTCTGTCTAGAGTTTACCTCATTCTCTGTGTGCTGTTGCATGACTTAGCAAAACAAAGGTGAATTATCTGTCTGATTATTCAAATAATGTGTACATCTACCAAATAGAATAGTATCAATTTTTAAGTTGAGCTATTTCCTCTGCTGTGCATTACATGAGCTACAGCCCTCCTGCTTCTAACTATGCATTCTTATTAAATGGACCGTGATGAGTGCTGGATGGCATAAGCACCTGGGGTATAGGAGACAGAGCTTCTCTCCTTGTGCTTGTTTGAAATCAATTCAGAGGGATAGCAAATATGACAAAAAGGTGCATTCCCCTCTTAGAGTAGCTTGACAGTTCAGAAGTATTCTCAGAGCAGTTTCTGATAACTATGCTGAAATGCATACATTTTTGTTAAAATACAAAATACATTTTTAACAGCCTTTTCAACATGAGCATTGAGGCTCTTCTCAGACTGAAAGTGGTCCTTCTGAGCACTGGGTGTTGAGTGTCAAGCAGAGCAGCATTGGAGCTCACTTTCTGAGACTGTTCAATCTAAAATCCTCTGAACACAGTTATGATGTAACTGTGGTTCCCTACAGTCAAGCTCCATTGTATCTGGAAATGCAAAAAGCTCTTGCAAATAACAAACAGTAAATGCAATGGGTAATAACAAGCAGTAAATGTAATGGGCTATTGATTAATTGATTTTTGCATGTGATTTCTCTTTGCATTCTCCCAGGATAATGTTTTGCTGATTGGGTTGATTTGACTGTAGTTTGTACATTGCTATGTACAGTAAAAGACACTTAGACATCACTCAGTCAGAGAGTTATCAAGAACTAGTTCCTTGTTTGCTTACATTCTTGACTCCAGTTGATCCATATCTTTCTATTTATACTGCCTGCTGTGTACTAGACTGGTCTGTTTCCTGTGGTGCTAGTTTCTCTACATTAACAGAAAACTTTGCAATGCTTTTCAAGTTTTGTTATCAAGCATTGTTTAATAATCTGTTCTCATGAAGAAAACGTTAATAATGGCAAAATTGCCAAAACCAGATACAGAAATCTCTGTGTGAGTTTCTGTAGACTTCTTCCATTCTCAAGTGGTTAAGTTTCTATGTCAGTTTAGTCACTGGCTTTTTTTCTAGTGAGAGCCAATTGTGCTTTTAGCCTTGGCATTGAGTTTCAACATAGTGAGCAGCAGAGCTAGACCTTAGTATAATTTAAATCAATGAGTCTTTAACTTTAAAGGATTTGAATTAACCATTAGATAAATAATTTTGTACTGCAGTCAGAGCAGTTGCATACCCCCAAGATCTTTGGAGATAACTTCTTGTGTAGAACTCAAGTCAAGGACTTCAGTTAAACTTGCTGCCTCCAGATAACACAGATTAATGTCTGTGTTATGTAGTTTGGACCAGGGATGGACTGGTCTCCAGACTGAATACTCAGAAGTCAGCAAAGGAGCACATCTGTGGATACACCACAGGGTCCCAAGATGTGTCATTTGGCACTGTGGGAAGAGGAGGCCTCTTATGCCCATTTAAATTCAGATTTTCTATCATTGGGTCAGGCAACATAAAATGTGATTAGACTGAGTTTATCTCAACAAAATAGCTTATTTCTAGAGGACAGATAAACCCTCAGAAATCCCTGAGTACTTCAACTTGGGCATGAGAAGAAGGGTGATCCCGCTGTGCTGCACTTCCCTCAAAGCCTGACTGGTGTTTCACAACAGGAGATACTGGATGCTAAGTGTTTTTGAAAACACAATGGTTTTTTTAAGGTGTCTAAATATTAACTTCATACTTTTGATAATATAGCTTGAGCTGTGAGCCAAATGTTAAAGCATCTTCCTGTGGTTAAACACTTTTCTTGTCCTACAGAAAATGTAGTGTCTGCAGCAGAAACCTGATAATAAAAGTGGAGTGAAAAAGAAAATGCTAGTTAATTTTTAAGTCAGATGTTTCATTAGACTCTGAACCTTATTTCTATGTGTATTATGTAGCTTTAGAAGAGAAGGGGATACAAGTTCTGGACCAATGCAAATTTTAGAAACCTCTTTCATTCATGAACATTTTGTTGTATGAAGGTGCAGTATCTTGGAAACAGTTGTGATAGTATGTGCATGAGACTTTTCTTAAAACTGCTAATGAGAAGGAAGCATTATCTTAGAGCAAATGTTAATGTTCTGTTTTGCCATAATGCACATATTCTCTCTCATCAAAATGGATTCTTGGATCTAACTAATAAATCTCCTGAAAAGGGACCTCCAGTGCCTAGAGATAAGAGATAAATCATACTGTGAGGACACTGAACCATGAAATTATTCTGTTAACATGTCATCTGCCTAGAATATATTTTCAAATCTCCAACAGAAGGGTCTAAATTATGAAAAGAAGGTGGCCTAGCAAAGTTGGTAATTTGGGAGTTGATACTGTTAACCTCTTCCATCTGCTGTCACTACTTAGGTGTGTTAGTTTTGGCAAAAATATTACAAGGAGAAAGATTCTCAAATACCATTACACCTAAGCTTTTTAAAGTAAAATAGGTTGATAGATTCTTCAAACTGTTATCTTGTGAGAAATGTCACATCACATCAGTACTATCTCTTAAGATATCACAACAAATCACTGGCAATTATTTGAAATTTTGAAAAGTAACGACTGTAAAAAATAGTGTGGCAAAGATGAGATAAAGATGGTATGTTGTAGTCTGGAAAGGGTGGGTGGAGTATATGTAATAATTTCCTGCAGGTGGAAAAAGTCACCTTTTTTCAAACCATGACACTAGTGTAAAGTGGAGATTTCAGATCATGTTGCAAAGATCCTGCTTTTCAGGATTTGTCTCTTTATATGTGTCTTTTTTACAGGAACATGGTAAAGAGCAATTTATCTAGGTTACACTGACAGCTGATACAAACAGGAATTAAACCATGTCTCCACTCATGTCTATCACTCAAATGTTCTTCTGAGAGCAGTGGAAGGCACCTGTCTTAAAACTGCTGATGAGAAATGGCTATTTGATTTTCTAACTCAGAAAATCTGAGAATTAAGTGAAATTTCATTTAAAATTATTACGCTTCATTAATTCATGTTAAGTAGCCAGGAGTGGTATGGAATTGAACTTGTGAGTACAAGTTGCATGGTGCAGTTCTTCACCTGTGTTGTACAGTGTTGAGACTTACAGCTCTTGGGAGTACTTATTAGCTTGAATTTACTGATGCTTGACTGCTTCAGCAGCTGACCTGCATCCAGCAGGATCAAACCACCTCCTACCCCATCACAACTTCCGCTTCATGGTAGTTTGTACATAGGCAGTATCTTTGTACTTTCTGTGCCACTATACACTTACCTTTTATGTTGGTAAATTCACTCAGAAGTTCTTAAAGAGCACTTGGTTATTGTCATTTTTAACGTATGGTCATGTCAAGAGAAAGAATAAACAATATAATATAACTTCAGTAGATAGAGTGACTCTGGGACAGCCCATTGCACTTTCACCTTGCTTTGTTGTATACATGTGAGGCACCTGGTGTACTGCAGGTAGTTTCACCCATCTGAACAGATAAGATGCATTGCAGGGATATTTTAAATAGTAATATTTTCTAACACAGCCTTCCATATTGCAGCCTCTCAAATTCCAACTTCTCTGTAATTTTGCCATATGCATTGGTATTGACATGATCCTGATATATCATGTAGCACACACTTTTACCGCTGTTGCTTGGAATGGTAAAGAAACAGAAGTGTGTGTTGTAGGACAAAAAAACTGAGAGTTGATTGCTTTTGTAAAACGAAAGCCAAAAGAATTAATACAGTTTTAGTTA
The DNA here is from genome assembly GCA_013400775.1 of Chaetops frenatus. Lineage (NCBI taxonomy): Eukaryota > Metazoa > Chordata > Aves > Passeriformes > Picathartidae > Chaetops > Chaetops frenatus. The sequence continues at coordinate 25,904 of VZTR01027790.1, read as the reverse complement.
CTTAATATGAAGTGTTTAAAGTAATTAAAGGAATATGCTGAAAATAGCCTTATGGTAAATAACGTGACATTAAGAATAGAAGTTTCAGAGCATAATGTTGTTTATTTCTGAATAGGAATGTGAAGTGCAGTTACAGCAATGTGACTAAACTACCTCAGAAGACCAGGTCCTGCCTATGGTTATAGGTAGGGCATCATGGTGTCTGAAAGCTATGTGTAATTGTCTGAGCAATAAGCTGAGTTGTATATAATATTTTATTGTCTGATGCATTTGATGTCCATTATTTTTTGATTGTATTTTTGTAGAAAATTCCAAATACTAAGAATGTAAGGTGAGATGTTACATTTAGTGTGCAGAACTGAAGGTCTTTGGGATTTTCCTTAGTTGGTGTATGAATAGCAAAACAATTCAATTATAATCTATCTCTAGGTGAAAAAAGAGGTGGCTGTGACTAGGCATTGGAAAGACCAACTACTAATTCTTCAGAAGGTTGCAGACTTGTCATACAATCTTGAACAAGTGAAATATGACTAGATTTTCAAAATTATTTAAGTCCCCAAAGATATTTTTGGCTAGCTAGTGGAATTTCCAAGAAGCATTTCGCATTTTATTTCCGTTACAATGCTTTGAATCTCCATTCTGTGTTTGTTTGATTTTTTTTCAAAGAGTTCAGATCACTGGTTTCACAGCAAGTGAAACATTGATCTGTTTTTTAAAATGTCAGTAAGTGTATGTGCTTGGCTGTATTTTCTTCCATAGAATCATGGAATAGTTGAGTTTGGAAGAGATGTCTGGAGGTCATTTTGTCTAACTGTCCTGCTAAACTTGAGTCATCTGTAGCAGATTGCCCAGGCCAGTGTCCATACAGCCTTGAGTAGCTGCAGGGATGGAGACTCCACAACTTGTCTGGGCAACCTGTGCCAGTTCTCAGTCACCCTTACAGTGAAAAAGTGTTTCCTGATGTTCGGGTGGAACCTTCTGTGTTTCAGTGTGTGCACATCAACTCTTGTGCTGTCACTGGGCACCACTGAAAAGAGCCTGGCTCAGTTTTCTTTACACTCTCTTCAGGTATTTCTGCTTTGCAAATACCTGTTTTGAGCTCTNTGTTCTATGTTGTAATTTGCTAGAACAGTGATTATGTGCAAGTGGGAGAATTTCACAAGCAAAATGTCTTGTCAGTGAAAATAGCAGCCTTACTCCTACATTCATTTAGCAGCAGGAGGCAGAAAGTATCCTGGGGTTTTTGAATTATTGCTGAAATGAACTCCAGATGCCTGCAGAAAGACTGCTAAATATATACCTAATTGCCAGTTTCTTTTGTCTTAGCCCTGCTGTTAAACACCCTTCAAATAACAGCATTTGATACATTCTGAATTCTTTATAAGCACCTTTATGCAAAATTAAATGGCACTTGTGCAAAGAGGCAGCACAACAGCACACCAGTGCTTCGGAAGTGACGTCTCTGGAAGCCTGTCTTGGGTATTCACTTTCCTGTGTGGGGAAAGTTTTCTTATAAATTGCAGCCTTCCTCTTACATTACATGCACACTGATTTTATACCTCTTAGCCTTTTATGCTAGAGAAAAAATGCATATTTATGTAATATTAATCAGGCACCAAATTTTGCTATTTTGAATTTTCAGAAAAGGAGAGCAAAACTATGCTTCCTGGCCTGCTGCCACTCCAGTGAGTCATCTTTGCTGACATGCAAACTAATGGGGGGTGAAGATTTAGAATTGCTGTTTCATAGAGGAAAAGGATTTGGAAGAGACAAGCTCATGCATCCCATGGTTCATCCCTCTAACTGACTCCCACATGCATTGCCTACAGTACAGCTGAGAACAATGAAACTGCCTCTGTCTGTATCTAAGCGTAGCCATTAGGAATACACACATCAAAAGCTGTGGTCTGGAAATCAAGGTTTTAGTCTGGAAATAAAATGGTCTTAAAAAAATCAAAGATCATATATACCACACTAAACTATTTGCATATTCCAAAAACTATATGTATTTTTCATTGATTAAGAGATATGCTGGTTTGGGCTCGCATTAGTTTTCTTCATGGTAGGTAGTACAGGGCTATATTCTGGATTTGTGCTGGAAACAGTGTTGGTAATTCCAGGATGTTTTTGTTACTGCTGAGCAGTGCTCACACAGTGCAAGAACATTTTCTGCTCCTCATATGTCCCCACCAGTGAGCAGAATGGAGGTGCACAAGGACTTAGAGGGGGACACAGCTGGGAAAGCCACCCCCAGGGACACTCCACACCATATGGTGTCATGCTCAGCATAAGAACCTGGGCAAAGAAGGAGGAAGGGGATTGTTTGTAGAGTGTCAGTGTCTGCATTCCCAGGTCACCATTAAACATAGAGCCCTGCGGTCCTGGAGGTGGCTGAACACCTGCCAGCCCACAGGAAGTGGTGAGTGAAAGCCTTGTTTGGCTTTGCTTGTGTGCACAGCTCTTGCATTACCCATTAAACTGTTTTTATCCCAGCTCATAAGTTCTCTCACTTCTACTCTGCTGATTCTCTCCCCCATCTCACTGGTGGGAAGTGAGTGAGCAGCTTTGTGGGGCTTTGTTGGCAGCTGGGGTTAAACCATGACAAGACAGAGGGATCACCAGGGTAACCACTCTGGTTATGACAGGGAGTACACAGCACACTGTCAGCTGCTGCATTCCTGTCAATGGACAATCCTGGCTCAGTTTTCTTTACACTCTCTTCATGTATTTCTGCATTGCAAATACCTGTTTTGAGCTCTCTCTTTCCTGTGCTAAACAGCCCCGCCTGTCTCAGCCTTTCCTGGTGTGAGAGGTGCTCCAGTCCCCTAATCAATCTTGGGGACTGTTTGCTGGACTGTCTCCAGTAGCTTTGTGTCTTTCTGATACTGGGGAGGCCGGAATTGGACACAGTGCTCTACATGTGGCCTCAGCAGGGCCGGCAGAAAGGAAGGATCACCTTTCTCAGCCTGCTGCCCACACCCCTCCTGATGCAGCCCAGGATACCACCAGCCTTTGTTACCACAAGGGCACAGTGCTGGCTCGTGTCCACCTTGGTGTCCACTGGAACCCCCAGTTCCCCTGGTGCAAGGCTGCTTTCCTGGTGGTCAGCCCCCAGAAAATACTGGTGCAGGGCTCTGCACTGCTTTTGCTGAACTTCTGAGGTTCCTGTTGGCTGCATCTCCAGCCTGTTGAGGTTCCTTCCCTTGGGATGGCAGTGCAACCCTGTGGTGCATCAGCCATTCCTCACAGGTTGGAGCATGAGCAAACTTGCTGAGGGTGCACTCTGCCTCATCATTAATGAAGATGTTGAATGGGACTGGACCATTTTTACCCCTGCAGTACACCTGTAGTGGTGGATGTAGGTGTTTGTGTGATTTGGCAGTACATGTGTTAAATCCACAGGAAACAGTTTTGTGCTATGAGGACAAGGTATTTTAGTATTGTTACTATCACATTGTCTCAGAGCATGCAGCAGTGCCAAAAGACTTCAGGGCAAGGGTTCTGCCCTTATAAGGATGTATAGAATTTATTCATTACTAATTCATTCCTAACAGGTATATTAATTGATAAAAAGACAAATGCATCCTTGGGTTTGAATATCAGATTCAAATAGACTTGTGCCAGTGTTTAACAGAGTGAGTAGCTTGTAGTACTGTTACCTTCATTACATCATCTCTTCTTAAAAAGGAGAGAGCTATTTCTGTCTAAGACTATACTAAGTGTGCATCTATATCTGGGCTTTTAAGTCTGGCAGTAGATCTAGAAATTGAAGTGCATGCAGTTAGCAGCTATATCATAGCAAAATGGGGTCTGTTTTCCATTTATCTTATAACATTTTAATATATCTGAGAAAGTGGTAGAATATTAAGGTATTTTTATATATTACATAAGACAATAGGGAATCAGCTCCAAAATTAAATCATCTTGGTGCAATTTCCCTCCTTTCCTTCCTTTAACTGTTATCACATAACTTACCTACAACAGTCTAACTGTTTCTCATTGATTTTGTCTTTCTCTTCCTTTTTTGTAAGTCATTTACAGATAGAATTTGATTTTGCAAATGCACTCTTTGTTCATATGTATTGATAGCCTAATTCCAGCAAGTAATTGTAATTTTTGCTCTGTGGCTTGCTGTTGAATAGTCTGTTGTAAGCATTTGCTGTTTCAGCTGTTAAGGAGGACTTAGCCTGCACAGTATGTTTCTGATTTTTGATTCATTAAGAGTCTCTCCTCTGACTGGCTTTCTCATGAATAGAAAGGTATTGTTTTATAGGTATATTCTTTAGTGTTTATTTAAAACAGACTGTTTCACCAAATGTTTACTGCCAGTATAGTTGTTGCTAGAACACAGAAGATCTAAAATGTATGCAGCTGAAATGAATTCATCAGGAAACTCGAATAATCATGAAAATAAACATGCTCAGCTCTCAACCATTTTTCTGAGCAAATAAGAAAGAATCACTTCTGATGTTCTGTGTTATTCTCCATCCTGCACTCAGCTGCCTCTGAACCTTAGGTAGAAGCTGAGAGCCCTGACAGATGTTTTTAGTGATTCCATATGCAGTTAATTTTGTGCATTAAATGCACATAAACTGTTTTAGTCATCCAGTTTCTAAAGTAAATTATTACTTTTCAAAATCCATTGTATAAGTAATAACAGACTGCTAAGATACTGTGAATGACATTTTGTTTTGCTCTAGTGGAAAATTTCTTGCTGACAAGGTCAAACCTTGCCGTCTGAGAGCAGTCATGTGATGAAAGGCACATCCAGCAGGAGGAGAGGTGGGAGATGGACATCTACTGTTGTCTCCTTCAGAAGTGAGGATTTGAAATATGGTTTAGTTAGATTTAGGGGATAGAGCTGACCTACCAAGTCTTGCCTTTAATATTGTAGACTAAAATTAAGTTGGTTTTAGTGTATTTTCAAATCTACTCCCTATTTCTTGACAGGACTACAGCAGTTAACAGCATTGTCTGTAGTTGTCTTTTGGCAGTAATACTGTCAGTGCAATCCTTACACAGAGCACATACTGATTTTTAAGGAGAGTCATGTTATGGTGCACAGTAAACTGGAGGTTGCAATGGAGAAGATGTAGCATGGCCGGTTTTTGTTTCTCGTGCAGCAAAATACTTGTGCTCTGCATTTAAAATTAGTTTGAAGATTGTGAGAAAATCTGACAGGAGTTAACAGCCAATTTTCAACCATTTACCCCAGAGAACAGCTTCCTTTCAGGTAGATAGCTCACATGTAATATTGCTTTGCCCAAAGACATTTCATCTTCAGATATTTTTGTATGACTGATTAATATACTTTGTCATAGATCTTGATTCTTAGGATAAAAATAATTAGGATGATCTAGGAGTCAGGTTGCTCAGTGAAAAACTAGGTAGCTACATTTTCAACATATAAGCCTGCATCATTACCAGAGGTTGCTGAGAGGCTGCTGATGCCTTAATAGATAAGGTTTAGACAGATTACCTGCAGTACTAAACAATTTACTGGGAACAGAAAATGGGCTTCCAATGCAGTCTAGAAATGAAACATCACAATTATTTGAGGTACTCTGTAACCTTGGAAACAATTGGGAGCAGTGACATCAGCAACAATTATGTGCTATTTTGTCTTCAGTTTATCACCAAGGTAACCAGAGCAGGTTTGCCTGCTTGAAATTTTAAGAATGTTGTGGTCTGGTATTAAGTGAACATTCATGAAGCAGACTACTTAGGGTCTGTTAAAATTGCATTCTGCTTCCCTGTTAAAATGATCCTTCAGGATTTAAACCCCCCCCCCCTTTTTTTTTTCTGTGAAACAGCTGCAGGCAAATGAAGCCTTAGTTACCGTGCTACATTCTCTAAATACTTGAAAGAAGGAAAATCTATTTTCTTATAGATTTCTTCTTGTGGGCCTCAAATACCAGGTATTGCAACTGCACACAAAGGCTGCAAATAGCACGATGTTGTTTTTAGGCATGGGATTTACCCAAAATGGAGGGCATATGATGTTCCCACACCAAACTTCCTTGAGGGGAGCTCTGCATTAAAGTCTTGTTTCACAAGACATTTGTATTCAGTGCTGCCAGAGGAAAATACTGGATGAGTAAATTCCCTTAGACTTCCTGGGTATCAAACATCCTTACTCAGCTTACCTTACCTTCTGGTTGTGCCACATGGTAACCATCTTCATGCTTGGTCCAGAGAGGTGTTTGGTTTTTTGCAGTGGATTTGGGAGGGGTGATGTTTGAATTAAAGTTTTGTTGCATGGTAGAAAAACCTGTAGTCCCCTTTTTAATTGCTTTCTGATTGGAAAGTTATGTAGTGTCAGAGCCATAATGCTGACAGGCAGGTTACTCAGACCATACAGTCTCTGGTATGTGTGACTAAATTTTAGTCAGAGGTATTTTATATGAAATGGTGATAAAGTTTATCTGTCAGTCATGGAGGAAAAAGAGGAAACTGCAAAAAAGTTGCTTTTTTTTGAAGTCTGGAACACTGTCTTGGATGAAAGCCATATCAAAGCTATAAATTTTCATTCATAAAACTTTAATATTTTGCCTGCGATGTCTTACCTTGTCAAACATTTCCTTTTTTTAGCGTGTGTCTTTATCCCTGGGTTGCTGCCTATGCAAAATACACATTTGTTTTCTGCTGAATTATTGTGCTTTTAATATGTGGTTTTGCAGGGCCATTGGTGTGCACGCCATACTTGTGCCTTGGAAATACAAGTTAGAACTTAATGCTTGAAGGAAAATAATAAAATTCTGTTCTGATTTGTAGTGCAGTCCTAAAGAAGTGAAACTTCATTACATGTCATTAGCCTTGCAGGGTTCCAAAAGAAACTTTATAGTCTATGGTTAATATTGGAGTTCAGTAGCCCACATCATTTATAATTAATTGAGCCAAATAGATTAAATTAGATGTTCGCATGAAGAAAAAGATCATCTCTTCCCATAGTTTGGTATTAGAGAGTGAATAAACCACCTTGTACATTTCACAATTCCAGAGACTTTCATGGGATGTAACCAAAAACAGATGCCTTTCTGAGAAATACAATATTGATGTTCATATTTATAAAGGAATTAATTCACTGGCTGATAGAAGTAGAAGAAAAAGAAAGGGAACTATTTAGACACTATCCACATTCTAGCAAGATTGTAATTATTCTTAGGACTGTAATGAATGTGTGTTGTTTATTTTTTTGTAATAAAAGGTCACCAAATGCTTATGTGCTTTGCTCTCTAAAGTAATTTTCAGAAACATGCAATAAAATCTAATCAAACTATTTGCAAACGTATTTGGTGAAAAGGAACTGTGCTTTGAAAGGTATTGATTTGCTTGTTGCAGTTATCAGTTTGATTAATGTTAAGATTTTATGCAATATATTTAATCATTACTCATGATTACTGCAGTAATAATGCTCTACACCTATCTGCACATTTACTATTAACAATTAGTGGCTTATATTTCTTTCCTATCAGAGATATAGTCATAAGTTAGAACTCATAAAATTTTTAAAGAAATATTTATTGGAGTAGGCATTGGTTATAAATCTTTATAACTACAGTATTTAGGGAGTTAATAATTATTTCAGTGGTTTATTTTATGATAATGAAATGCTGTGTAGATTTCTGTTGTATTGCAACTTCTCCCAAGAGTTCCTATAGGAGTGCAAGTTTTCACAACTGTCGTAAGGCCAAGGAAAAACTCCCAGACAAGACTCTAGGTAGTGCATTCTCTGCAAAGAGACCACATTGTACATATGACCAAACTGGAATGTAGTCAGATTAAATGACTTTGAAATGCTCGGTTCCCAAATGTTACAGTGCTGTTTGAGGAAATAGCAAGCAGGGAATGGAGAAAGGAAAAAGAAGTGAGGGAAGTGGTAAATAATGACGAAGGCCTGGTGAAATGGCCTGTAAGTTGGTTGTGCCTAAGGTTCAGTATTTATATGTGATCTTGGGAGTGTAGGGATACAAAGCAGTGGCCATGTTCAAGGGCTGGGTTTCAAAGAGCTGACTTTCATGATAATTAAAGAGTCCTTAATGAAAATTGACTGAAAATGAATTTGAAGTATGAAGACCTGAAAAAATAAAGCCTCGAGAAATCTGAGCTGAACTCATAGGTTCTGGTTGAGCAGGGGGTTGGAGAGACCTTCTGAGGTCCTTTCCAGCCTCTGTTAGTCTGTGCTGTGGGGAAAAATATTCACTTCATCCATATAGGGGTTTTAGGAGGAATTTAAATAGTAAACAGGATAGTTGACTTACTTACCCAGTGTGAATAAACAATCACTGGACAAATTAGTCTAGTGCTAGTATTGGTTGCTAGTAACCCTTAAAAATTTGCATTGAAAGCATATAGCTGTAAAGGTATAAAAGGTCTGAAGACTGAAAAAAACCTGGTAAAACTTATCAAAACCAAATGAATTTTCCAAGGCAAGTATAATTATTTTTACAGAGTTCTATATTTGTTCTATTGAAAAATTTTATAGTGTATCTAAAAAAAGCATGGCCCTGCTTATATCTAAGATATAAGATCTCTAAGGTATAAGGTCTTTAACACTGGCATTTTAATCTACGTGGCAAATGAATGTTGAGATCCCATGGATGAAAGCTGTATTTACAAAAATAAAAAGATATGTCTGGGAGAACAGAGGAAGCAACTTTTGTGCTTTTGGAAAGGGAGCACTCACTTTTTTCCTGAGCAAACCTTTCTTTAGTAGCTTGGCGAGTGACAGGGGAAAGGAACATTTCTCCTTTTGAGTGAGTTGGTATCCCTGCTCTGGCATCCAGCAGCAGAGTCTCTGAGAGCATTAAGAGAAAAATGGTAGTAACATCTTTCATCTTTCTACCTGGCTGGCTGAAGTGATTGACTTCATGCAGTTTAGTTTGGTTTAATTAGCTAAAATGTAACTGCTAGGTTTCTTTATTCTCAGTATAGTTATATCAGATTCCCTTTTATCAGACTGTTCACATATTAGTACAAGTGCTGGATAAAGATGTTTTGAATTAGAATAAGATAGATTCATTGGGCAAGTTGATGATCCATGATCTGTTGCCAGCTTGCACACATCAGACTTTTAGAGCAGGCAGCATCTGCTTGAACTGTCTGGGGACACAAAAAGAACAGAAAACGTCTTTTATTACAACAAAACCAGATCTCTGATTTGAAGAAAGTGTAATTTTCATTTTTGTTTAGTGATTCTGTGTGTTATTTAAAATTGAGTGCTCATGTCATGTTAACAAGTATGTAATCACCTTTGTTATTCATAATTAATTACTGAGAGGAAATTCAGGAAGGAAGGAGGAATTGTGTTCTATATTATACCCTCTGTTTTTATTATAGATGAATTTTTACTTCTCTATCCTAGTTTTGCCTTTGAGGATTTTGGTTTGTCTTCATCATCTTTTTTGTCTCTCATTTTTACTTTTTTGCTCTTTTCACTTTGTTAGTACTTTGATAATTTTCCCAATCTTGGCATTGTCTTGTCTTTCCTTTTGCCAAGGTGTTGCTTCCCATCTTCAAAATGTTCCCTTGTCCTATGTCTGTCATTTACCAGTGCTGCTTTTAATTCTTTATTTTCTCTGAATTTTTTAACTTATCCAAGAGATCCTTCTTTTCAGAGCTTACCATAGAATATTCAGCATGAGGTGTGAGTTAAATCTTGCATTAAAAGAAAAAAAATAATCTCTCTTGATTTTCATGTGATCCATGATGTTTTAATATATCAGCTCTGTAGGGGTTTTTTTTGTCTCTTATTGCATCACTAATTGCTTTGCTACACATTACGTGCATCATTAGCAGTTCTTATCTTAAATATGTTTTAACTACCTTTATCCTTTCTTAGATTCCCTAGCTTATGTGAGTCAATATTTTTCCCAAGATATTTTCCATGGCCTGTCCAACTGTGTCAAGGAACACATGTGTTTTAAATTAGCATCTTTACATGTTTATTGGGATAAAATATTACTGTATTATTGTCATTTAGTTCTGCATAAGAGAGGGTTCATTTGAATTACACTCGTGGGACTTGTTTGTAATGAATAAATTTTTCATATTTATCATACTATGTTTATTAGTCTTCACCCCAGGTATAATCTACAGGTATTCATAAGACATCCAGTTTGGTTTTTTTTTTAAACAGACAAAAATTTAACTATTTTAGAATAAAGCTTATTGTATGGAATAGGAGACGGAACAAACAAATTTCATTCCACATACAGTCCTCTTGCTCAGAAGGCATATTACCTTAAATGATAATTCCTTTTTTAAAAAAGTATACTCTTACATATCTTGTACATTTCTTTAGGTTTCAGCATTTATTCTGTCTATTGCTTCAGAATATTTATAATGATCCTCCTAATAGTCTATTGGAAATATGCCACCATTAACTAATGTATTCCCTCTGCAAGTGTTTATTTCTGAACTGGTAGAGCTATCAGAATAATACCAGTTCATACAATACTAAACTGAAAACTGCAGGAAAAGTTTGAGTCATAACATCCAAAAAAGATGTCATCTTTACTTCCTTTGAAAGTGCAGGGTTTAAGTGCTTGCTTTTGCTGAGTGTAATGATTGAATTGCATGTTCAGTACCAACCACATCAATTATGTGGTTGATAAATAATAATATAAACTTAATAATAATATAAATAATAATATAATAAACTTCTTTTATGGGGTTACTTTGAGGTTTATTTATGTTTTTGTAGAGACTCAACTAAGAAAATTCTCACCTTTGAAATGGAAGGATAAGACAGTGTCTTCCTCTTTGAAAATAAGAGCTAAATTAGACAAAGAAATCAAAGTAGAGAAGCAAAAGTGGAAAAACCACTTGTGTGGTTTTGTGAAGTAATTCCCCCTTTTCATAGGAGCAATGTAGTGAAAACATTTTATTTNTGAGTTGGTATCCCTGCTCTGGCATCCAGCAGCAGAGTCTCTGAGAGCATTAAGAGAAAAATGGTAGTAACATCTTTCATCTTTCTACCTGGCTGGCTGAAGTGATTGACTTCATGCAGTTTAGTTTGGTTTAATTAGCTAAAATGTAACTGCTAGGTTTCTTTATTCTCAGTATAGTTATATCAGATTCCCTTTTATCAGACTGTTCACATATTAGTACAAGTGCTGGATAAAGATGTTTTGAATTAGAATAAGATAGATTCATTGGGCAAGTTGATGATCCATGATCTGTTGCCAGCTTGCACACATCAGACTTTTAGAGCAGGCAGCATCTGCTTGAACTGTCTGGGGACACAAAAAGAACAGAAAACGTCTTTTATTACAACAAAACCAGATCTCTGATTTGAAGAAAGTGTAATTTTCATTTTTGTTTAGTGATTCTGTGTGTTATTTAAAATTGAGTGCTCATGTCATGTTAACAAGTATGTAATCACCTTTGTTATTCATAATTAATTACTGAGAGGAAATTCAGGAAGGAAGGAGGAATTGTGTTCTATATTATACCCTCTGTTTTTATTATAGATGAATTTTTACTTCTCTATCCTAGTTTTGCCTTTGAGGATTTTGGTTTGTCTTCATCATCTTTTTTGTCTCTCATTTTTACTTTTTTGCTCTTTTCACTTTGTTAGTACTTTGATAATTTTCCCAATCTTGGCATTGTCTTGTCTTTCCTTTTGCCAAGGTGTTGCTTCCCATCTTCAAAATGTTCCCTTGTCCTATGTCTGTCATTTACCAGTGCTGCTTTTAATTCTTTATTTTCTCTGAATTTTTTAACTTATCCAAGAGATCCTTCTTTTCAGAGCTTACCATAGAATATTCAGCATGAGGTGTGAGTTAAATCTTGCATTAAAAGAAAAAAAATAATCTCTCTTGATTTTCATGTGATCCATGATGTTTTAATATATCAGCTCTGTAGGGGTTTTTTTTGTCTCTTATTGCATCACTAATTGCTTTGCTACACATTACGTGCATCATTAGCAGTTCTTATCTTAAATATGTTTTAACTACCTTTATCCTTTCTTAGATTCCCTAGCTTATGTGAGTCAATATTTTTCCCAAGATATTTTCCATGGCCTGTCCAACTGTGTCAAGGAACACATGTGTTTTAAATTAGCATCTTTACATGTTTATTGGGATAAAATATTACTGTATTATTGTCATTTAGTTCTGCATAAGAGAGGGTTCATTTGAATTACACTCGTGGGACTTGTTTGTAATGAATAAATTTTTCATATTTATCATACTATGTTTATTAGTCTTCACCCCAGGTATAATCTACAGGTATTCATAAGACATCCAGTTTGGTTTTTTTTTTAAACAGACAAAAATTTAACTATTTTAGAATAAAGCTTATTGTATGGAATAGGAGACGGAACAAACAAATTTCATTCCACATACAGTCCTCTTGCTCAGAAGGCATATTACCTTAAATGATAATTCCTTTTTTAAAAAAGTATACTCTTACATATCTTGTACATTTCTTTAGGTTTCAGCATTTATTCTGTCTATTGCTTCAGAATATTTATAATGATCCTCCTAATAGTCTATTGGAAATATGCCACCATTAACTAATGTATTCCCTCTGCAAGTGTTTATTTCTGAACTGGTAGAGCTATCAGAATAATACCAGTTCATACAATACTAAACTGAAAACTGCAGGAAAAGTTTGAGTCATAACATCCAAAAAAGATGTCATCTTTACTTCCTTTGAAAGTGCAGGGTTTAAGTGCTTGCTTTTGCTGAGTGTAATGATTGAATTGCATGTTCAGTACCAACCACATCAATTATGTGGTTGATAAATAATAATATAAACTTAATTCTAAAAT
>VZTR01027788.1:31739-54241 GCA_013400775.1 Chaetops frenatus | reverse complement strand
TTTTTTTTTTTTTTTGTTCCCCTGACAGCAAATGCCCTTTCCTAATGGCACCCCTGCTTGCAGCATTCACATGCCATTCAAAAATAATTGGGCTAAGGTCTTGTCACTTCAGCAGCATTTATCAGTTTTCAATGGACGCACCATCCAAGCAGTTAAAATTAGTATTGTGTATCATATCTGTCTGGACTGTCTAGTGGGTTTTATTTTTCACATGGAAGAAAAATATGTTTTGAGGAGTTTTTATGGGGAAAAAACCTAACATAAATAGATCTATCTGATTTCTTGAGCAGTTTATGATGTATTTTAACAATGAAAACTATTTGGCTTTTATTCCATCTACCTTAAAAACTATCTACTGCAGACTATTGGGTCAGGCTGCTACTTTCTAATGCTTTTTTATTTAAAGAGACAAAAGAAGTTATTATTAAGCTAAAGCAAGTCACATGTCTTACAATTCCCAGTAAATGTTAAGCTTCCATGGAGATGTAAGAAGTGAGATAATAAGAGTCCTCCAATTCTCACTGTATTTATTCAACTTTTGCTCTTTCTGCCTCAGAAGATTATTATAATCAATTACAGCTATACATCATTGAAAAAAAGAAAGGATTAATTGAAAGTGGAGTGTGTCAGTGAGCTGACTCAAGCATTAAATAAAAGATCCCACCATCTGCCACTCAAAGACCAAAACTTGAAAGGACGAATACATTATGCCCACGGCAGGGGGGTTGGAACTAGATGATCTTTAAAGTCCCTTCCAACCCAAGCCATTCTACGATTCTGTGATTATCTTGCTCCACTCTGTGCAAGGCACATGCACGACTGCAGCATNTTCTTTAATGTCTTGCTGCGTCAAAAGAAGGGAGAGTTACCTTATATGACAATGGGCCAGTGCCTAAGGACAAGCTGAATGAGGAGCAGAATTCAGCCTAGTCCCACACTGCTGATTCACAGGAAGATGCTGACCGACAATGGTCATAAGAGAGGTTTTGGCTGAAGCAGTCAGCAACACTAAGTGCCTCAAAAAGAATTCAACCTGTAAAAATCAATAGGGTAAAATATGATATCAACAAACCCCTTCCTTACAGGAGAGAAATCTAGAGCAATGTGACAACTGGATACAATAATCAACTGGATACAGATCATCAGTACTTAAAATAATTCCTGTGGAAGACATACTGCTTGCCTTAAAATAGATAATATAAAACACTTCCGCCACATTTTAATATTCACAGTTATACTTGATCCAGATCTATGAAGCTGGATGTATATAAAACAATTAAGTTATGAAAACAGAAGTGGGGTTACTAGACACTCAGCAAGACATTAAAGAAGTCAAAAGATACTTCTGGAAAATATTTCTCCTGATTCTTCCAGCTCAGCTTCACAATGCTGAATATAAAGCTTGTCTACATCTGTGTTTCATTGTCTTCCTATCACCCACAAGAGAGCACTGCTGCCACCTACCCGGCATCAACACAGAGCTGGAAAATACGATGCCTTTCTTCAGAAGGCAAATTCAAGCATGACTTAGAAAATGGTAAAGTGACAGCCAATATACTTTTGGCTACTTTAGGAATGAAGAATGTGGATAAGAAATTTTGGTTGCAATAGGTAGTATGAGAAGACCTGAGAAAGTCAAGTTTTAAATCTTTTCTCTTACTTTGCTAGTAAAGGCTGCTTCCTCATAAAATATTAACAACTCTTCCCAAAGAACTGTTCCAAAAAGAACTTGATTCAGATAAGGAATTTTTTTAAAGGCTGGTATGCAAATTACACCAGCTGTTTAGCATGTATTAAAAAAAATTTTGTTCCCCACTAATGTATGAGACAAAGATACATACGTAAGAATTACTGGGTTACAGGTGGTTAAATTTACTGAAGGATGGTGTTTACCAAGTTATTAGCTAGGTCATTTTGATATAAAAACATGAAAAACATTTTCCTCCAATGTAAAATATATGTGACATCAATTCACTCTAGCTGCATATTAACTAAAAAAAAGTTACACGTGATACACACTGCTTATTACTGACTTGTATTAGTTTTACAAGACTCATAGTCTCAACCTCATAAAATTAACGACTGCTGTAATAGAATTTAATTGTGTGACTTCACTGACTCAGAAAGCATGCCCCCTGGCTTTGGCTACATGTATTATGACCTTAGACATGGATAGTCATGAAAGTCACACCAGCTCTGATTTAAAAGCATGATTTTGGCTTATTTTACTCCAAAATTCCCAGGTTGCAATGAGTGAATATTTAGCTTTAGAAGAGGTTATGGTGGATAGTTGAGTGCACAGCAAAGAGCTGCCACAAACTAAATACCTAGAGGAATTCAAGATAAGAAAAAAATTAAGAGATTATTGTTTTTATACAAATACACATCCATGAAGATAAAACATGGGGGAAGAAGGACATAATGACATTTTCTACAATGGTTCCAATCAAGCAAAGTGTATGGAAATGGGAAAGGTGTAATTTGATAATATAGTAAGTGAGTAATAAAATAATTCAGGGAAAAAAAATAAAAGGAAGTTTTTAATGAGCACTTTTATGTGTTTTGAAAGGATCAAGACAATGACCTTGAAAGGCAGAAAGATGATGAAGTCCCATAATACCCTTAGTAAATGTTAGCTATTTAATCAATTATTCTGGACAACTTTCTCCAAAGAAGTCATAAAAAGAGGTGGCAGAGATCCCAGGAGCTGCAATGTTCAGTTTTAGCACACTTCTAAAGACTTTAAAACTGTTAATTTGTGCTAAGTAAAATTTGCAAGCAGGATGGATAGGTAACATAAGGCCACTTCATAAAACCCCAGTCCTGGGTATAATGACAGAAAAGCTGAAATACACATATTTCATAGTTTTTCTTGATACAGAATCAAGACATAGGAGTGTAATTAATGCTAGTCAGTATCCTTTATGTATTTGAACAGGCAATATTCTTGTACTGTTGTAGAGTATTTGATTTATTACTGTAAAATATTCTGCAACACCACTCCCAATGTTGAGAGAAGGCACATTGCATGGGCTAAGAATCTGATTATAGACTCATTTCTAAAGGTCATAAACAGGCTGTCTTCATCTAATGGGACTGTTTTAAGACTTGAAACTGTTTTATGGTACTAAATTTCTTCATTGGCGATCTGAAATTAACCCATGAAGACATCTAGTGTGAAAATTTCCAGAGAACAGAGACAGTTGTGGGGAGGAGTGGTTCACGGGATAAACTATGAGGATGTGAAAGTCACCACTAGCAGCCTCACTTGTTTAGAACATCTACATCATTCAGGTAAACTGCAGCCCGGGAAACTTAACCGGAAAGACACCGGCAATAAGGAATGCTGTTCATGACTAGAAAAACTACACTGGAGAAAGCAGGAACCCTGAAGAGTTTGTAAAGCCGTAACAGGGAACTTCATAGTGATACTGTCACTGCCAAAAACCTGCATCTTCTGTGACTCTGAATAAAAAGAGAGAGGCTCTAAGCCTCTCATTTTGGCAACAGAGGTAATGGAATAGTGCACACAGCTTTAGCGTATCTTTTTCTAATTGCTATTATTGTGTAGGAAAAAAAACTTGCAAATATTATTCACATGACAGAGAAAATCTTTGGTAATAAAAGAAAAACCTCAGTCTATTTAACTTCTCCACAGCTACTGTGGAGAATCATGACAATAAGAAAACACAGCACACCAGACCTGATTCTCTAGAACCAAGGAAGCAACAAGAAGCAATGGAAGGCAGCTGAAACTGCTTCAAACCAACTGAGCTGAAATCAACTGAGCTGAAACCAACACACACTACCAGCAAGACATAGGGAAGGTCAGTGGTACCCTGGGGTGCAGTAGGAAGAACATTGCCAGCAGGTCACAGGGGGTGATCCTGCCCCTCTACTCAGCCCCTCACCTGGAGTGCTGTGTCCAGCTCTGGGCTCCCCAGGACAAGAGAGACATGGGGCTCCTGGAACAAGTCCAGAAGAGGGAAACAAGGATGATGTGGGGACTGGAGCATCTCTTTCACAAGGAAAGGCTGAGGGAGCTGGGCATGTTCAGCTTCAAGAACAAAAGACTGAGAGGGGACCTCATCAATGTATACAAAATCTGAGGGGAGCATGTTGAAAGGATGGAGCCAGGCTCTGCTCAGTGATGCCATGCAATAGGACAAGAGGCAATGGGCAGAAACTGATGCACAGGTTTCCCCCAAGCATGAGGAAGAACTTTACTGTGTGGGTGGCTGTGCACTGGAACAGATTGCCAGAGAGGCTGTGTAGTCTCCCTCACTGGACATACTCAAACACCATCTGGATTCAATCCTATGCAATGTGGCCCAGGATAGTCCTGCTGGAGCAAGAAGGTGGGACCACTGACCCCGTGACACATTGGGGTCACTTCCAACCTTATTCCCTGATTCTGTGATTCAGCTACAGTACTCTTCTGAACTGTCACGTGGTCTCTCCTACTACAGGTAAGTGATGGGTAACACAAAACATAATTAGCTTTGAGGGAAGAACAATGCTCTTAACTGCAACCCCTTGAATTGACTATGAAGTTGCAGTAAGAACATTTTGAGAGATGCCGGAGCATCAATTCTGAATACAAGCGTGCATATTGTCTAGTAACAGCAAAAAGTAAAGCAAAGGCAGACATCTAAGCATATCACCAGTTTTAGTTTTGAAGGTTGTATGCATTACAAAATATATAGCCTGAAGAAATCTCATAAGCCAATTGAAGAGCCTGTGAACACACAAAAAAACAATGCTCATGGCCAGTCGTTAGTGCTAGATAATTTTTAAGGTCCCTTTCAACCCAAACCTTCCTGTATTTCTATGATTTTTAGGCTGACCAGAGAACAGCAATAATCATCCGTGTCAAATCCAACTCCTACTTGTCACAAATGCAGCGCTGCTTTCACAGCATCAGCCAGCTCCATCTGTGAGTTGTGCTGACACGACTGTGACTCTGGTAGAGTTGTACTCTACCAGAAAGCTTCCTCACAAAATGGAGAATCTACTCAGCACTAGAAGACCACAGCAGAAGAGAATGGTCATTTCATCCATCAAGCAAGAGCATGTGGATGGACTCAGCTGGACCAGAGGAAGCAGCAGGGCAGCCAGAGACAAGAAAACTATGCTGAATCAACCAGCCTCACCAAAATTCTCTGGGTTCCACATAAGATGCCTTGGCTAGGAGAGAAAGCAAAAGGTCCCAAACAATTAGTAATTTTACAAATACGAGAAGCTGTTACAACTGTAGCAACCAGATCCCACACACTAAGTGAGCTGCAGAGATAGAGACAAAGCTGGGTCTTGTGCTGATACCAAAAAGTGATGAACTCCACTGGTGGCTGACAACTGATGACCATAATTGGAACACATCTCCAGTTCTTCTGAAGGAGTTTCAGTGTTAAGTGTGCTAAGGGTAGCACAATTACACTGCTTTAAAACGGTTCTCTTGGAAGCCTTCTGCCTGTCAGAATTGTATTTGTTAAAAATTATGGAATAGCCTATCCTGTATCACTTCAAAGATCTTTTTATTTGCAATACACAATTCTTATGCATAAAATTTTATGTTGCTAAACAGATGGAAATGACAATGTTCTTCTAACTATTTTAGGGGAAATATGTAGCTAAACCCAGGAGCTAAGGTGTTTAATAAAGAGTTAGGTTTCCTTATTATTAAAAAAAAAAAGAAAGAAAGAAAAAACAAAGAGGAATGCCTTCTGATAAAATATGTAATTCAGTGTTTGTATTTACTGCCCTCTAGCGATAATAAAAGCATTAGCTATGAATATCTAGGAACATTAAGCTTTTTTCAGTTCACAAATGTTGTAATATGGTTCACTAATTTTCAACCATTCCAGAGCAGGGTCTTTACAGGTATTCTCAACAGCTACAGTATTTTCAATAGACACTCATGAGCAATTGCACAGGCAACAGAAATGACACCCTATTTCAACTCTTATTTTGGGGACCACTGCCAATCCTTGAAGACACAATATATACTAATCATATGCTTGAAAGTTTTCCACATAATGACAGAGTATATATGTATGTAATAGTCTCTAAACACCCCACAGTAAATGGAATTTAATTTCAACAAATATTAAGCTTCTTGCAATATTCTGCTACATATTTATTTTCTTCTGAATCTGATTGTATCAAAATTATGTAAACTACAAAGAAGCTACGGTTAAAAGCTAATTTAGATCAGAGAAAAGTCAACCAGGGTGTGACAACAGCTGCAGTTATGACGGCAGATGTGAGGTGACAGAAAGCAGTAATGAATAGTTCAGGTGGTTATTGCTCTGACAGAACATTGGCAACAGACAGATCAATGATCCTAGAAATACAGAATCATATGAAAACCCTATTTCTATTTTTATATGTAGAAACACCCCTCAAGTAAGTATTTACCATATCCTGTAAGTATTTACCATAGCATACCCACAAAAGAAGTTTGTACCCACATTATGCATTTTTGCAGACAGCTGTATCTAGGAAACATGCAAAGAAGTGTAATACTTAATTCACAGAGCTGCAATGGCACACTTATCCTAAGGCTGATACAACTATACCAGTATACACTAAGCTTTACAGGGATTCTTATTTCATGCAGAAAGCTGATTTGCTATGTATGAACAAACCCCAGTTTTTTACAGATGCTGCTGGATTAATCTTACTTCTCCTGTAACGTGGCATTCTTATTTTAATAATGTGTTCCTACTGTAGACCTTGCCAAAGCCAAGCTTTAACAGTTCATCAGAAATACTGCCGAATGGTTGTAATTTCATGCTAAAAGAAATGAGGTTTTCATCCATCTCTGTACAGCTGTGAAAAAAAAAAAAGGCTCCACAGACAAAAGCAGAGATTTGTGGAATACGAAGTGATTACTAACACTGCAAGAAGCTCAGTACTGTTCTGATAAACATGCCTTAACAAATGCCCATAAATCACACACTGTAGACACCAACATTTTGAAAGCCAACTGGAAGTTGTTTCATACAACTTTGTTGGTTCACACTCCAGTTCTTATGAAACCATGGTTGTTGTATTTCTTATTAAGGTGAATGTGATAGCATCATTGCTCTTTGAAATAAGGTTATCCACTAACCAATACTAATTTCAATATATCCTTCATACCTGTCATTTTATTATATATTTATGTGCTATAAATATACTATAAACATATAGAGAGTCACAAAAGAATGAACATCTATTCATCTGGAACAAGAGAAATAACTAGTCTCATCCATTACACCCTTTTCTCATGCATACAGGGAAACAAAACAAAATTTTATCCTTGTTTTTCTGTGGAAGTGAGCATTTCACCTGAGTGCCTCTAAGTCAAATTAAACAAACAATCACAAAACCCAAGTGGTTTCCAGTTCCACAGTCACGTGACTGTGAGGTTGGGTTTACAGGTCCACAGGAGGGAGATGGAGACATGAGAACATAACCAGGCTAAAAGCAGCTCTGTACTTTCCTGAACAGCATACTTATTACCTCTGTGATTTAAATCCCTCTTCCAAGAAGTCTCAGTATTTTCATGAGGCAGCTTGTGGTATACCCATGTTTCCTTACTCCTTGCCTATTGCCAGCGGTGATTTGCCTCTCATCCTCTATCGGTAGCAGTGATTTGCCTTTCATCCTACCCACAGACACTGAGTGCCTTTTTGGGCTCTGCCTCCTGGCGCGCAGGTGGCGGTGCACGCCGGCTCCTGCGGCATTCCGGTCAGGCCGAGCGGCCGCTCCGCTCCACTGCCTGGTGCCCCATCAGCCATGGGCCACGGCACACCCAGCCAGGGCTCTGCAGGCTCAGGCCAGGCCATGCTGGGAGATGGTGGCCAGGTGCTGATAGGAGCAAGTGACGCACCCAGGCCTGATGGTGAACACTCCTCGCTGCCCCAAGTCACCCTTCTGGGGTTCTTCCATGGATGCAGACCTGCAGCATCGCTCCATTCTGAGAGCATTTTGCTCCTTCCTCCTCCACGCCATGGGTTGTTGTGAGACAGAGGCATTAACCCAGAACCATTTTTGTACTACAAGGCTCACACCTTGCCAGTTCAGAGTCCACGTGCTACAGCCAGAAGCCCTTCCAAATATAGCCAGTTTTCCAGCTGGTTTTAGCTAAGCCAGCTACAACTCACACAATCCCTACATCTATTAGTCTCCAATACAGTCATCACAACAGTAAAAATTGTTTTGTAGGAGCCTTCTCACGTGCATGAATTTCTCTTCTCTTTGTGAAACTAATCTAACACCAAAGCAAGGACTATGACTATTTTAAGGCACACATACTTACGAGTATAAACTTATGCACTTCTCATTAACATTCTAGATATGGATTTTAGGTGAGAGGCATCCCTTTAGTCATCCTCCAGGGGTTTTTTTCCCAATATTTTTTGTATTATTCACGTCTGACTCTTCAAATGTAGAAAATGCTTTTATGCTAGTTTTTCTACAAGAATGTGTTGCTCCTGAGAAACCTCAGTCTGAGAATAAATTCATATTTACGAGTAAACACTTTGATAGTTAAATCAATGTTTTCTTTAAAAATACTCAAATGTGGTTTCTATTTAGCAGTTTCTCCTATGTACTGTAATACCATACAGCAATCCCCTTTTGCAAAGACTACTTTTACCCATGGTTGATAATCAGTTAATATTTTGTTCTTAACAATCATTAAAAGTACATTCACAACAAGATCATTAATATACTTTAGCTTTGATAATTTAGTTCACTTATAAACTTACATAGCACTGAAAAGCCTTAAAGAAGAGTTCATTTAAAATTAAAAACCTCTGTTTAATCAATGATAACCCATAAATGATCACTTATTTTCTGAACACTAAACTAATGAGTCTGGCCATTCATACAAAATTTGAAATGAAAACTAGATTAAAAAACATGAAAGCAACAGCACATTCTGCAAACTGATTAGGCTCCATTAACTGAAATACAACATTAGATTGAGGTATATTCTCTAAGGGACTTGCAATATGGATAAGACACACATTATTCAAGTAAAATATTACCTATTAATCTTTCATTATTATCAGGTATTTTAACAAGGAACAACACATTTTTCATATTTCAGTCCTCTTAAGTAGATACACTTACATCTCTAAAAATCATCCATAATTTGAGAAACATCTTTAAATCAAGCAAAACCAGTAAGGGCTAAATAGTTATGGCTTCATCATCTCTGGCTCACATTTTCATTTGATATTTAAAACAAAAACAAAAACGAAAACAAAAAACCAACAAAAAAACCAAACCGACTTGGGAAACTTTGTCAGCTTTTTTGCCCATTTACATACAGTATTTGGAGCAGCTTGAAAAGCTCTGAGCAGCACATGAAACGCCAGCAAGACCTCAGCAGATGCAGAAAGACATCAGCCTGTCCAGTCACATGGGTGCACATGCAGAAACCCACTTTTGCCCTGACAAGGATAGAAACATTTAAAGTACTCAGTCTGCTTCTAATTTAGCTTCCTCCAGTCTTCCAAAGAAGCTCCTGTGTAACAGCTGATTCTATCAGCTCTTTATCAAAGTGACAACAATGACAAATAAAATCAGCTTTGGGCTCCATTCCCAGCCTGATGAAGTAAATGTAGAGACTCTCACTAGCTCCAGATAGTTGAATTCACACAAAGCGTTCAAATGTCCCAGGCAACAGCAATGATGCCCTGGTACATCCTCCCAGTCCTGCTCGCCCTGTCCAATGCCATTTATTGTTCAATCTCCAAACCAGAGGAAAAAAAACCTGAAAGGCTGTAAAAAGTGCAGTTCATCTGTACAGGACTGTAAAGTTAACACGGAGTTTATGTCTCATCTAAGGCAAATTCCATTCAAAATGAGATGCAATATTTGATAGCTTCAGTGAATATTTAAGTTAATTTTCATACTCACTTCACAAGATTAATATGCCTACATTGTTAATTACTGCTTCATTTACAGCTACATATGTAAAAATCATAATCCTAGCTTTTAAAAACCAAACATGATTCTCATTTTTAGACTGTTTTCTCTGTGCATTAAGTGGTGAGAATTCTCAGTATTACCCAGTTCAGTGTAAGCACAACATTACTTTTCATGACTAGAACGCAGATTTGCCTTGGCTATTATCTAGGGAACCACTATATTAGTCACCTCATATTAAAATATTAGTGTAAGTTACTAATACCAATTAAAGAAAATTTTCTGAGAGGAAAAGGACTATGAAACAAAGCAGAGCTATTTTTCCAAGTCTGAAAACAGACTCCTCAAAGACCCCTGGTAGTCAAGAAGTGTAAGTCAAAATAGATCTTATCCCTTCCAGTGCTGCTACCCGTGAGTCCCTCAGCAAGACTGGGCAGACACAGCACAGGTCAGTATGACCCTCACCATTCAACAAAATTCTGTGCAACACCAAAGGGAAGACATCACTGCTGGGCAAGATGTGGAGATGAAAGACATGCCAGAGAACAGGAAGATTTGTATACAGCATGCTATTTCACAATATCCAAGACACTGTAGAAGGAAACAAGGAAAGAAAACAAAAACAAACCCCATATAACTCTTCCCTGAAGGGCAATTAAGGCACGGTTCCATACTTAGTCACACTATTGAAATGACAGGTTGTAATAAGATTTAAAACTCAACAGCTGTCCTCTCATTCTGCCTCTGATCAGTAAGGCAGCTTTAGTTTTCTACAACTGAGACATTTTTCAAGCTCTGATAGCAATTCCAAGAACAAATCAAAACTGCCTATGTACATCAGCATGCTTTTATTTATACCAAATCTACACAATCTAAAAGACACATGAGCATAGGAATAGTATCTAGCTGAAAAGACAAAACACCACAACACAGTTATCAAACTCTTTTCCTCCTGTAGATTTATTTTATCCCAACAGCACAATTTTATTTTGTATTATCATTTCTATAACCTATGTACCTTTCACAGGCCTGGGAAACAAAAATCAAATTACAGACGTACATTCCTGACCACAAAAAAAAAGTTGTTTCAGCCCCCAAGTGCCAAGATTGGTTTTTGCACAAGTTTTTAGAGCACTTTATCATCTTGTATTTAAAATTAAGATGTTGCACTTTTAAAATAGATGTATGTACTGAAAGCTGGGCTAGAAATGCCAAGCTCTGACTACATATCAAAAACTTCTTATCCTGAAATCTTTTCAGCAACAACCAAAAAGAGCTGCAGAAAATCCATCCCAGCTAGAAATGTACATCAGTTTTTACTCATGATAAGAAAGGCAGGGGGGAAAACTACCAAAATTTGAAATGCAATCTTACCTGGGCCCAACATTCAGACACGCAAAACTTTGGCCATGCTTCAGAGTACAGGAAAAATACAGTCATTTTACTGAGAAATCTGGGTGTTGGGCTTTAAAGTTTATGTAGCTAACCAGGTATTCTGTGATTTGTCACAAAATTGATCACATTAACATTTCTAGGACTAAACATTCCTATAAGTTTTCCAGCTAAAGCTTCCACTGCAAGAAAGAAAAAATTAATTTAAAGGCACTCTAACAGATTTAATTTCATTTTTTGTTTTTTGTTTTTTTTTTTTAAAGCTGTTTTCTCGCAAGCAGTGTGTAACAGAAAACCTCTGACACGTACACACAGAATAGCTTTGTAAAAGCAGCTGCAAGGATACTTTCTGGCTTCTTGCTGAGACACAATAGCCCACATTTACTACAAAATGGCACCCTCATCTCTGCTTGTTGCTTTGGCCACGCCATAGGTCAGGCTTGCACTTTTTTTCCCCCGGACCTGTTCATTTAGGACAGGCCTAGGTGCTTCCTATCATGGTGCCTGGATCAGCAGGGCGAACATTCACAGCAGCAGCAGCAGCAGCAGCAGCAGCAGGAGCCGGCAGCCTCTGCCGAGGAGATCAGCAAGCAGCAGAGGGCAGAAATGCAGAGGAATCCGAGCACTCCCCCTGCAACACCAAACACAAGGTCTGCTTCGACACACGTTACACCTCGTGCAGGAAATGCATCCGGATTAGGCCGCAGAAGTACTTCTATGCTTCAGCTCTCTGTGGCAGCAGAAGCTGAACAGGGGTGAGCTAAGGCTAAGAAGGAAGAAGATAACTACAGGTTTAGAAAGCAAAATAAATACTGTATTTTGTAAGGTCTCAAGTACCTGTCTGTTCCCCTGGTTCTGAGATGCTGCTATTGAACCTCAAAGAAGTGAGCAGGTTACTGCAAATAACAAGGGCTCAGTAAAGAAATATCTTTACAAACATGCTGATCATTAAGTGCAATTATTTTACGGCGTGTTTCATTCATTTCAGCTACCAAATTGAAAACGTGTACTTGTAGAGGGGGTCCCTTTGTGCATGATGAAAGCAGGGCCAAAACCAAAATGTTGGCATCTCTCACACTACCCATACATCACTTTTACTGTACTAGGGCTTTCCCCCTGTATAGGAGGTAACAAAGTCACTGATGCCACCATTGTGGTCATAAATCTTACCAACAATAGCCAAGAATCACATTACTGCTGACATAACAACACCAACCACCTGTAAAGCCAGCAGTAGTGCACCTTCATAATCATTTGCAAAAGCACAGGGCAATTTTATTTTATTTTTTTTTAAAGAAGTTATCAAAGCTTTAAAAATAAAATTTCATGTGTTCCTTGTATTTGTCATTACTTATCACGGTACCAGTAAAGTTTGGCAACATATCAACTACTCAAAAAATTATTATATATGTAAAAAAAGGTCTTGTTTTCTAGTCTCTTTTGACTTTTTTTTCATTAAAACATACTCAAAGATGCTCAGGTTCACAATGTCTATCCAGCAGCCTGCTTTTCAGTTGTTTCTGTTCCATAGACTCATTTTTATTCTGTTAGTGAAACAGCGCTCTCCTGCTAATTCTTTTTTCTTACACTAAGCTCTACTCATACTGTGCCTTCTACTCATTGGAGCTGCACTCTTTTTTCCATGTCCCAGGGATGAAGTTTGTAAAAACACTGCTAAAAAAGCATAAACTAAATGTCACCTAGGATGTTTATCCTTCCTTTGCTCTTATCAGCTCTGAAAACCACCAACTGCTTCCTTCTCTCAGCAAGTACACATGAATCACACTCTTACTTATTAAAAATTGCTGTTCATTTCGATGACCCTTTGAAGTGCCAAACTGGGGGGTGGGGCAATATATTATGAAAAGTAATTTTTTCTACATAAAACAATCCTTCCATTTATATTTTACAGTGCTCAACATAATCTACTACATTGGGAAAGAGTAGGAAAAAAAATATCTGACACCTTCATACCTAGTCCCTGCAACTAAAATAGCTTTTTAGGTACCAAGAGGTGCAGGGGTTCTGAATCTATTGACAGGTATCAGTATACATCAAGAGAACTGTATTTTATTATAAAATGCTACCTACCCACTTCTGAGTCCTCTTAGAACTTCATTTATGGTAACTAAAGGATCATTATTGATATTCATTTTACTCCTGGTCATTAGAAAAAGACGCCTCTGCTGTAACTGCTAAGTCTGGATCACAAAAATCACATTTATGAAAATATAAGTATCTCAGCTGGCAGTGTGAGGTTGTCTGTAAACCTGGATAACACTACTGCCTTAAGGCTGTACAGTCAGCCTTCAACACAAATCAGATAGCCAGATAGCCTTAAATACATAAATGCCTGCTTTTACAGGTCCTCTAAGTCATGTAACCTAATTCAATTAAAAACCACACATCTTCACATGCATCAGAAAACACTCCTGGACTTACATATCTGGGGAATATGACTGATGTAGTGGAATGGTTAGAAGGTGGCAGTTAACCATATATATTTCCTGTAAGGTCTGCCTGTTTATTCCAGAATAAAATGAACACTGACTTCATCTTGTATAAATCGGCAGCCTTTCTTATTGCAGTTCTGAGTGGAAGGTTTAGTTGACAGTATTGTCTTGCTGTGGGATCTTATGTAAGTATTCAACCAACTCATTTTTGTTAGCTGGTCACATATTAGTGGACTTCAACTTAAGAAAAGCAGAAAGCTGTTTAAATTTTGTTTCTAGAGAATCTTGTAAAAGGGCCCTACACATTAGCTTGATCCAGTGTTGCTCCACTGCTGGTAACTGGAGATGGTACTGCTGTCTGTGCAGCTCCTTTTCAACACCTGGAGCAGGCAAGCAGAGAGAACAGCAGAAGGTGAACTTGCCCTAGCACAGCAGCATCTCTCTTGGCTGTAGATCCAGATGTAGCAGCAGTCCCCCACAGCAGCACATCACACCCACCAGGCATGTAACAGGGCAGTCACAGGGCAGGTTCACCTCTGAACTGCTCAGAGGTGAACAAGATCAAGGGGCAGGTGCTGGCCACTGCCCTGCTCACATGGTTTCAGGGTAAGATGAGTAGTATCCCTTTGCATCATGCCTTAGCTTGCCTAGATTGAGTTTTGCAGCTCACTTAGGGACTGGTTGTGAGTTAACCAGAACTGGGATAAATTTCTACTGAGATAAGCCTCATAAAACAAACAAACAAACAAACAAGGAAAAAAAACAACACAACAACAACAACAAAAACACCCAACCAAACCAACCCAAAGAACAGGAAATATCCATCTACAATATACTTAATCCTGCGGTGAGTCTTCTAAACATGTAAAGTGTAAAGTTTTAGCAGATGATACTAAAACCCCTACTGATATAACTGAAACAGGAGAACAGTTTCTTGGTACAGTTTCTCTATGAGACAAAGTCTGAAGTGACATTTCAGCAAATACCACATTTTTTGTACCAAAACTTCATATAATAGTAGAAGCTGCTTCTCACTGGAAACACAAAATTGATTTTAAAAACCCAACAACAACAACAACAACAAAAAGAATGGCCACTGCTTTCCTGAATTCTTCATATGTTACAGTCTAAGATTGACTAAAGCAGCACCCTACCATAAATACAATGCCAGCATTCTTGGCTCTAAATACTGTCACAAGGAGCCACAAGTATTTAGATACTTTTCATACCTTTCAGTTGTCATGAATACCACCTTATTACTAAGAAGGAAGTTATTAGATACTCATACCCATGAAGAACCTTTCCAAGTAAGAGTTTTGAAAAAAATATTTTTTGTACATGCCAAAAAAATAAAAGGCACAATGATGTCTGCCTTTTAACTAAATAATTCAAGTCCTAAAAAAACCTCATAATTTTAAAATCCGTTACTATAGTGGTTGAAAATAATGTTATTTTCCCACATTAAACCCTAGTTATTTACTCTGTAACATTTTGACTGTATTCTTCTGTCCCATTACGCTAAAGGAAAGAATCTTTCATATTGCGGTATTTCCTATAATTAAAGAGGCTACAAAAAAAGGTCTGTTTGTATGTTGGCATGGACCATTTGTTTATATTTATGGAAAAATTATCAAGTTATTAGGAACTGGGAAGCTCTGCAATCTTTAAAGCAGCTAAAAAGCTGAAGAGTGTTAAATAATAGCAACCCTCAGAGAGGCATAATGCCTCTTTTACACATCTCTTACATCCAGGACCTTTCAAAAAGCAGTGAATGAGAGATGCAAAAACCTATTTTTCCTCTAAAATTTAACATACAAACTGAATCTGTGAGATTAAGAGTTCCTATCTTGTTTTTGAGCCTTGTAATGTCAGTGCTCTTTCTATCAACTCTTACGTCTATGAACCTTAGGCTCCTTTCCACTGATGCAGAACTGGAAAGCCTGTGCTGGATAATTCTGTTGGAGAAGAGTCTCAAAAAAAGTGGAGGGGGCTAACACCAATGCAGATTTAAGATGTTTTGAAATCACAGCTGCCTGCTTGTCATGGCCCAAGGAGGCCAGTGATTGCCATCATGTACCCACACAAGAAGTAAGGGCTGCTTACAGCTCAGTTACCTTGAGCCATACCCACCACATTTACTTCACCGTCCTAGCAGAAAAACTTTCATGATTTTGCTCTTTGGCAGCAACCTCACAACCCCTATGAAAGCAGCATGATTTGCACAGAAGAGATTCTGCCACAGCTGAAGTGGTACCACTACTCCATCCACTTGTTTCTCACAGGATAGAGGTGTCCATAAATGATAAGTAGGGGTTGGTGCAAACCACCTGCAGGAAAGCAAGTTTCACCATTTATCTTGGGTCAGCACACCCCTGTGCAATACAGCATCTCCTTTCATTTTTTTATACATACATATATGTACACCTCACTCATCACTGCAGTTACCCGAGGGCAAGTCTGCTGCTCTCCAGAAGCATGAGTAGTCTTACATGAGAGCAAGTGAAGTTGTGTACAGGGAACTGCACTCAAGCCCAGCGGTCTTAAAATCCTTTCAGGCTTGCTTCAGTAAATGGAAGGCGAGCAGTATTCCTAGAAACCTAGTCTTTCCTTACCTCCCCAATACTCTTGCCCTTTTCTTTCATTATAAAATACAACAAAATTGGGGAAGTCACATAAGTATGCTTTAATTAAAATTCAGGCCTGTCACTTATCAGTATACCTTTACTTTGTCACCCTACAAAGTCAAATCTTTAATGAATAAAAAATTTTCCAACGCTTCACTGAAAAAGTAATTTCTTGCTAACAGCTGCCCCTTAATCATAATCTTTATGACAACCAGCACTCTAAAAAGCTAACCAAATCATCAGATTTTCTTAGAGAGATCTGAGAATTTAAGACCCAATTAAACTATCATGTCAGCCAGTCAAATGCAATGGCATTGCCAGACATTATGTAAGAGGGCTGTCACATACAAATGCTGGATTTACTTATGAAAACAACAACTTTCTTTTCTACTGCTATGTTTGCAGCACCTATCTTTTATGTGCAGTAGCTAACCCAAGTGAATGACTGATATTTAAATCCTCTTAAGTGGATATGACATATTATCTTGTCCCTTAACTAGAATCAGGTCAATCTAACCAGTGGCTGTGACAGAGGAGATAATTTTACTCTGGCTGCGCTTCCACATTTGGAAAAACCATTGCAAAAAAATTATGCTCTTACATACAAAAGGTAATTTCTGAAGACAAGCTCCTTACTGTGCCATGAACCTGACCCCAAAGCTGGAAGCAAGAACACAAAAAAGACAACGCTAAAATCTAGCCTGTTAACAAAAGACTGAGTCACATTGATTAGTTCTAGACACAGCCTATCTAGGACCATACAAAAGTACTGGCGACCACTGCACTTGAGCTTTTTCACAGAATAAGACAAAGACAAAACAGATGGATTAACTAAATCGGGAGTCAGAGTCTGTCATCAGCTCCATTTATTCTGGGCCTAGGTAAACTCAGAGAGCTACTGTCAGCCTAGGGTAATGCTTCACCATTAAGTGAGGGCTTTTGTGAAAAGCTGCCAAGGGGCTCTGGCCCTGTTTTTTTCACCCCAGCAAAGGTCACATTGCTGGCAGCAGGGCTTTCCTGGGAAAACAGAGTGAAGGTAACACAGCACCTCTGTTTGAAGCATTTAAGGGTTTACACACGGTCCATTATTTGAACTAAGCAATAAATTTAGCCTCACTCTTTCCTCAGATATTACATTATTCAGCTCCCCACTACCTGTGTGAGCTTTTTAGTGCTGAAAAGATGAAAGAAAAAATACTTTTATAGCAGCAAGAAAATGTGATTATAAACCAGTTCAAATTGGTAGGGAGGGAATGTAAAAAAAAAAAGGGTAACTGAACAGATTTCAAGTTGCCTTCAAGTTATCATTTTGGTTTACATTAAGTATTTACAGGTAAGTGATTTTTTTAAAAAATAAATTATCATTAAGATTATTGTTTGAATGTACATACTGGGTGACAAGTACAGGACTATAAATATAAGCCCTGTGTTACATTAGGGTAGTCTTTGGAAGTTAGCTGGTTGATACCATTGATGCCTTGGGTATTTTCAAGTCACTGAAAAAAAATCTGAAAGAGATTTTTTAAAAAGTAACTAGCAGTAGCAGCTGTCTGTAAATAGACTTTTACTGTAATCTGTAAGCACTTGCACATACTGGTATACAAGCTGGACAATTATGAGAAAGTCTATACTTAAAAAGTAGGTTCATAGTTAACATGGTCCAACTAAATGAAATCAAATTTTTTTCAGCTCTGATACCTAAAAGAGATTCCTGGAGAAGGGTATTCATTTGCATTTGTAGTGGGAAAGAAGTACCCTATGAATAAGATCTTCTAAACTCTTGCTCTTTACCAGTTATTAGCAAATCCTGCAAAAAACACCATCTGCAGAGGAGTGGAAGCTGAAAGAAAAATGACACAATTTGAAACTTTTCCCATGTCTAAGTTCAGATACTTAGACACATAAGAGCACCAAACAAGAGATGCTTGCAAAATCATGATTACAGAATTGAAAATACGCTTTTGCAAACCAGTTTCATTGTATGTACTCCTCCACCTTTGACTAATCTAGAAATAATGCTATCTAACAGAAAGCAGCTGCTACATCTTTATCACTGGAATTTTTAATTTGTGTATTGTCTATAACAGAATAACCCTCAGATTCATAAAATAGGTAGTGCCAACTGGAAGAAGACAGTTCTCTCAAAGAATTTAAAATTTATTAAATTCTGCTTTAATCTTATTTAGCAACAAAAAAAAGAAAACAAAAACAAATAAACAAGCCAGCAAAACCCCAGGGTGTTAATCATTAAGGAAAAAAAAAAAAAAAAGGAAAAAATCATCACTCTGCAACTTGGAAATTTTAAAATATCCTTTCCTTGTATATATGCATCGAAATGCATCTGTATTAAAGTTAGAAACCACAATCAACAAGCCAGTAGCCTCCTAAACCTTAGATTTTTCAGGAGATATTACTCACAATTCAGTTTAGCAAAAGTGATATGGGTTAGGATCTGTGGAAATCAGAACAGTTAAATAATGACATCTAATTATGCCTTGGGATCCTATCTTTAATGATCCAGACTTGTAAACTATTTCCTAAAATTAATTTTTATCTGTTCAGGAAGCATTACTCAAAAACATAGTACTATAGTCCACTGACGTTAGGCAATGTTAACAGTACATGATACAGAGAATCAGAAAAAGTTCTCCAAAGATAAAAGACCTTTTAGTCAATTTTCCAAATTTAAGGTGCTCCTTATACGTTTGCTTTGGAGCCTTTCAAGACTTTAAAGGGTTTCTAGAGGAGCAGGAGGATGACAAACTTCCTGAGCTTATAAAAAGCCGGTTTTCACTTGCTAGTACCCAATTTCAGAAGCCAGCAATTTAAGTAAACACCAAGTACTGTAAGATTCATAACAACACAATGACAAGTGACAATACAGCTACATACTATGTCCTTTCAAAATCACATTGATTTACAAACTACGCCTATGGGTGCCCCAGAGATCTGTCCATCAGTTACTTCACATACAATGGCTGCAGGCATTTGGAAATCTTTGTATCACAGTGATGGCTGGAGAATGGGAAATCATCTGGATATTACAGTCATACTGATGTAATGGAGGCAGCCAAGCATCACAGCAGGCTTCCTGAACAGAAAAGACCTACAGACTGTTTTCGAAGTTTTTGGGTAAGACTTAGTCCCACAGCATGCTGGGGCTCACTCAGAGGTTGTGGATAGCACCCTGCCACTACTGCTTTAATCAATTTTAAGCAGGGAGAAGAAGGATCTTCTTATGTATCTGCGTCATTCCACTTTCTGTCATCCAAAGCCGTGAGCCAGCACGTCATAGATGGCTGCTAATTGAGCATGAGGGGCATCTAAACAAAATAAATATCCCTGGATCAGGGTATGCTAATGCTAGTCCTACGCAAGCACTACAACAGTAAAGGGATTCCAAACAGATGAAGCCAACAGTTCAGACTGTCAACTCACTGCACAGAGAGGGACTGGAGATAAGACTCACCCCCTGGACTACTCCAAGCATCCAGGACATGAAATACTGCTTCCACCTGTCGCGGCTAACCATGGGTCGTTCCAAAGGAGGTGATGAGAGAGTCTCTCCATCTTGTTGTAAAAGTTATTTATTCTAAAATGCCATCAGTTCCATCTCCAACACCACCCTGGTTTTTTCTTTTACTTCCCACAATGGGCAAATGTTCTTACATAATGCAGAGTTCATTCTTATGCCACCCCTTATGTCTTTCATGTGTTCACATAAATAAGGAAAACTAATACTGGTGAAAATGCTGTTGCATACAAAATAAAGGGGAGAGAAATAAGTAAGGGAAGTAGCTGAAAATCCAGGGGAAAAAAACCCACACCACACCAACGTGGGTTGGTTCTTCAAGAAACCCAGACAAATGGAAAGAGATAAACACAGTGAGAAACTATGTTCTTCTGTACCAACAACATTACTTTTCCTGACTTTCTGATCTGATTTTACAGGACCTACTCTTCAGATAGAGAACAGAGTACTCTTGCATGTTCATTTATGTACTGAAGTCTATGTTCTCAGCCTTGAGCAGATCTTTTCTACTTCAGTTTCTCCATAAGCTAAAATAGTACACTTTACCTATGTGGCTCACTGAGATGTCAGTTTGCAGATATATTACAACAGAAGGTATTGTGTAAATGCTAAATGTATAAATTGGATAGGTTTCAGTAATCAGAATTGAATGATTCTTTAGAACAACCTACTGTACCCCTGAAATGAAAATCCACCTGCACTAATTTTTCTCACACTACTGCATGGGCTTGCTGGTTTATATTCAGGATTGTTCACGTGATGGTTAGTGGCACAGACTTATTCTTTGTTGTTTTCTTTTTTTCTTTTTTTTTTTCAATATCTTGCCAACCAAAACAAAAACCTCCCAAACGAACACCGAAAGATGATACAAATTTGTACACAAGGAGTTAGATTTCCAAAGGAAGAGTGAAAATGCTTACTTATTCAAACAAATACAAACAAAACACAGTATCAGACTCAGCAGCACCTGAATCTACTTATAGATGCAAATCAGTTGTCAAGTTTTATTTTTAAAACGTCCTCTTTTTGAAAAAAAATCTGAAAATACTTGGCAAAACTTAAAAAAACCCCCATTGATATGCAGTTAATTTTACCTCATTCTAGAAATGGCTTGCCCTCCCTGTTCACAAAATACACTGCATATGTTATCTGTTACAGGGAGTTAAGAAATAGATACTTGAAGAAAATGCAGCATTTTGTGAAAGAATGGTTATACAGACATCAGAAGTCAGGAAACCAACAGGTGTTACAACCAACTAGTTAGCAAGGAAAAGAGCAGGTTGCATGTGTCAGTCTGATCTCACTACCTTTGGAAACAAAGTCTCAGATTCATATAGTGCTGAAACAGCCTCCGAAACTCTTGACTTTACCGTAACTTACCGATGCATACAAAATAGGTATTGAGTAACAAGACCTTTCATCTGCAATAAAAACTGAAAATGCAGTTTTGAGAATAGCAGTAATGCCAGGCAGGTAACCCTTAAAACAGAGACTGAATTGGTGCTAAGAGCCTCTAAAGCCAAGAAAAGCACAGGGAATATTACATAGTGGGGTAAAACGGCACAAGTGTAACAGTACTTCATATCTGACATGCAGGCACACTTCAAAAGGAACTTAAAAACAGTAACAAAGAGCAGATCCTTGGTAAGAGCAGTCAAAGCAAGGCAGTTGAGTATTAAAAAGGCACAAGCTGAGTCAAAGCAACTATTTTCCAATTTAAAGAAATATTAATTACAACTGAAATGTTTAAAAGATGCTAAAATATCATCAGCTGCTTTTGCAGACATAAGAGTAAGAATAATAGCCTGTTTAAAGCTTTCTTCTCACTTCTAATTGTACATGTTGCTGTTCAAGTACTCAGTTGATGAAAAATTTAAAAATAAATATTGAAGTAACACAGCATTTTTATTAATTCACCTTAAAAAACTAACTCCAGAAATGTACCTGCATATTCTTTCCAAACCAAAATCAGGAAGGAAAGTTTACTTATGAATGAAGGATGTGGAAACTCAATTTCAAATTGCAAAACAAAGCACATACAGACCATAGCAGATCCCGGCACAGAGTTCCCAGATAATGCAAATCCTCAGCTTCCAGGATGCGAAGGAAGTGCGCACTCTGTTGCAGAAGCACACCTCTGGATGTAGGTGTCTATTGTGATGGCACTTTGGTTGAGAGCGTGTTCTTTCATAACAAATAGTGTTATGAGAGCTGGCATCACCACTGTTTACAAACAGAATCCACCATACAGCTTCCCTGGCCTCAAGAACTATCTTTATCACCTTTCATGCTACTTTCTACACCGATTCTAGGAAAGATCACTAATTCTGTATGGGGTTCTGTGAAAAGAAGGAGCAACTGAAGAGATTATTGCCAGCAGCCCTGAACAATCTCTTTTTGTTTTTAAACTGACAGACACAAGAAAGCAGTGTAGCTTTACAAGACCTGCATCACTTTCACAACTTGCACTGAAATTTAAAAGAATGGCGTATAAAACCACAACAGAAGCCGCTCCCGCTCCCAAACCCGCGTTTGGACACTGCTTGCCCACCTCAAGTTTCTCCGCCCGGGGCCGCT
>VZTR01027788.1:16414-27142 GCA_013400775.1 Chaetops frenatus | reverse complement strand
CTGCTCTGGTGAGACCCCACCTGCAGAGCTGCATCAGCTCTGGGGTTCCAGCACAGGGAGGACATGGACCTGCTGGAGCAAATCCAGATGAGGCCAGAAGCATAACCCACAAGCATGATCAGAGGGATGGAGCACCTTTCCTATGAGGGAAGACTGACAGAGTAGGGATAGTTTAGCCTGGAAAAGAGAAGGCTTTGGGGTGACCTAATTGTGGCTTTCCAGTACCTGAAGGGAACTGACATGGAAGATGGAGAGAAATTTGTTAGTTGGAGAGCTCATGTGGTGACCAGAGAAAGGGAAATGGCTTCAAACTGAAAGAAAGTAGGTTTAGATTAGGTATTGGGAGGAGGTCTTTACTGCAAGGGTGGTGGGGCACTGTAACAGGTTGCGCAGAAAAGTTGTGGATAACCCATCCCTGGAAGTGTTCAAGGCCAGGTTGGATGGAGGTCTGAGAAATCTGGTCTGGCAAAAAGTGGTCTTGCCCATGGCAGGGAGTTTGGAAATAGGGGATCTTGCAACTCAAACCATTTTATGATTCTATGATCTACCATGGGATTCAGACTTTGGGCGGACATCATCCCCGAGTTTTCTGATCATCATTTTGCTCTTCAGCCTACTGTAAGCTTGAAGCTTGGAGCAACAGGATTGCAGAACCAAGATTTTAATTTTCTCTTACAACTACCATTTCAAAAAAATCCTCAGGGGCTCAAATGAAGATTTTTTTTTTCTGTAAATGAAGATGTTTATACTTAGAGCCTTAACTGATGGCCTAAAATTGAAGTGACTGATATATTTAGTTAATATTGACAGTTTATATTAATTATAACCATGTTAACTCTTATTCAGCACAGCAATAGCATACATTTTCTTAAAAATTAATTTTTTTTAATATCTTACTGAGAAAATCACACATATTGTGACTTAAAAGGCTATCTTTATGGAGTGTTCACATGTCTTACTGTTGATAAAATGTAATTATGAAAGGCATTTCTGTTCAACATCTAGAAATTTGTGCACATCTCTCCACAATCACAGGTAAACCAAAATACACTTGATCAGATTTTAGAATGGGCATCTGGGAAAATCACTCAGCTGCAGCAGGTTTCTCAGCAAGTATCTTTATGGTCCCACTCATAACACTCATTTTTTTTCATTCTGGGAATCTCTCCAAGTTTCTACTGTAGTAAAGAAAAATTCCTTGTACCTGTTAGTAGCCTTACAGATACAAACACTGTCCAAATGACAAGGATATACTGCTTTATACAAGTAGGACTAGCCTTAGGCTGTGAAAACTGCCTTATCTCCTTGAACAGAGAAAGTAGAAACTTTCAGGGTACAATAGGAGGAAAATTATAAATACCAGTTACTTGTCAAAATACTAGATTATAATTACATAATAAAAAAGAAGTGCATAAAGAGTTGTACAAACAAAACACACATTAAATGAGGATCTAGGGAAAAAAGTTGGTTTTATTCCTGAAACACTTTTTTATTTCTCTCATGGTCTTAGAAAAAAAACAAATATCTCA
Organism: Chaetops frenatus; assembly: GCA_013400775.1. Lineage (NCBI taxonomy): Eukaryota > Metazoa > Chordata > Aves > Passeriformes > Picathartidae > Chaetops > Chaetops frenatus. Next base: position 25,613 of record VZTR01027788.1, on the reverse strand, counting down.
TGTAACAATACATCTGTGTACTAGGACTCTATGTCAAGGGCAAAAGGATGAAAAGTATGTGTTTATATTGTTATGAAACCAGGTAACAGGAACACTGCAGATATCTAGGAAGAAGTTATTGGGCTCTTGGAACAGGCCTAAAAGAGTTAGTTTAGAGTAAATAAAACACTTCTGATTCCTATAAATAAAGAACTGTATCATTAGGCTCTCACTATGTGATTTGGTTTTGCTGTGTGGGACTGCTAACTTGTGCTGGCTTTTTTTTCTGCAATAATTGTATGTATTTCTTGGAAAAAAGGTCTGGAACAAAGTTATTCGTACTGATATAATTTGCCCCAAAGTCTAGCAGAATTTCTGCATGAAGTATTTGCAAATTCATCTAAACAGTCTTGAGATCACAAAGTAAGGCAGAATATCGAAAAAGTGTCTTCAATTGAAGCCAAACAGAAAAACATGCATTCAGCACAGGCAGTATAGTTACATAATTTACTGCCTCAATGACAGAGCACACCAAAATTTTACAGTGTGAATGTTTAAATCCACTCTTTGCTATTATCAAATATCCAGTAAGGCCAAATGAATGTTCTTTTGTTACCACTCATCCCTACCTGGTACTCCTTTCCCCTCTGACCAGTCTGGCCAAGTACTAGCACATTCCTTACTCCATAGCCTGTAAGAATTTACCAGAAGGACCACTGCCACTTACTCACTGGCAAGATGAAGTAACAACCCTGCCCAAAATTACGAAAAAGAGGGAAGCTCTTGATTTTCAAGTAGCTCAAGTAGTACAATGTCTTTTTCATGTATTTTATTGCTTTCTTTCATGAACAAATTGCATTTTGAGAAAAGGTCTGTGTCTTTTTTAATTCTCTTTTTCTCCCAAAAGTTGTGAGAGAATTGTGTCAATTCTATTCTCTTGTGGACAAGGAGTTCAATAATGGATTCCCTGCTCAAGTTGCTTTCTTATCTTATTTTTTGTATCATACAAAAAATATTTCTTCTAGTGAAGAGGATATATTCTCAAATCAGCTTCTCTTTTGCTGTAAGCCAGTTTCTTTCCAAGAAGGATACCGCTGTTGATTCAACATAATGAGACAAGTGTAAGATTTTCAAAGCAGAACAAAATCAGAGGCAACAGGCACAAGCTAAAAACTACAGGATGTTTCCTCTGAACATTGCAAAACTTTTACTGCGAGGGTGACTGAGCACTGGCACAGGTTGTTCTGTGGAGTCTCTATGCTTGTAAATCTTCAAAAAGCCATCAGGACATAATCTAGGCAACGTGCTCTAGCTGGCACTGCCTGAGCAGGGGGACTGGACTATGAGGCCTGCAGAAGTCCCTTCCAGCTTCAACCATTCTGTGATTAAATTAGCAATTGAAAAAATAAAAGCCATTTTTGTAGAAGTGTGTGGCTCAAAAGGCCATGCTGTCATGTTTGCAGTTCTGTAATAGTCTTAACCCCTGCTAGAAGGGATCAAAGAGTATTACACTGTTCCCATCAGGATTTTGCTGAAGAGTTCATTTCATATATATTATTATGAACAAAAACAAGAATACAAATCACTAAATGTAAATGTGTAAAATTTCAGTATTAAAAAGACGAACTCACAGTTTTGTTTTCCTGCTCTTTTAAGACATATGATCTGAACACAAAGGAACTGCTCAAATTTTTATCAAAAAGTGCCCATTGAAAATCAACAACTTCACTTTTAAGCAGATTATGAATGGTTTTGCCTGAGATGTAAATAACTTCAAAACTCTATTCTGTAAAAAAATGTTTATTATTAACTGGAACTTGCTTAGATCAAGCTGAAATGAGAAAATTGGGAGTTCCATCTGGGAAAGAATTTTATTATATCTATTTCGTTTTGAGAGTCCTTCAGAAACTTTACAAATACATATTCAGATACCACTGAGGAATAAAATAAAAATAAAGCTATTTGTAAGTACCACGGCAAATTAAGTCTGTTTCCTTAAGCTTTTGTGTGGTTGGCTTGACTGCTGAACTTCCCAACATGCAGTGGTGCAGACTGAGGTCACACTATTTAAAAAAAATATAAATGTCAAAGTTTAAAAAAACTTTAATCTGTCTTTGACAAAAAACCTGAATAGAGTTCCTGGTGTCTGATAAAGTGGGAAAACTGAATGAAAGCTTTTTACAACTTAAGGCGTTCACTTTGGCTCTTGTCCATATAAATCCTCTGCCATCTAATAAGAAATGTGTTCAGACTGCATGTTGTGGGGTTTTGTTTATTTGTCTGTTTAAAGACAGTGGTAATAGGCTCTACTATAAAGGTGCCACTTTTGCATGTTTTATACTTAATAAACTTAATAAATCACTACCTTGCTATCAGATTTAGCTGGCATTGGTCAGTGTTTTCAAAAGTTAATAGGTGGCTGTTGGCAATACACACCTATTTCCTAAGGAAATCATTCTAAAATGTCCCACTGTTTTTGGTGAATTTGAAACAGAGATGCATGAAATTGCTAAATAAACTAACTTAATTGATGGCAAGAGTGAGCAGATACAGGAAGGCTTTATCTCAGAACCTCAGATATTTTGAGAGAGGAAAGTTCTCAGCCTTGCCCCAGCTGTGTAGCAGGGAGAATGCTTTATTTCCAACAAAGCAAAAGGAGAAATACAAGAACACACTACTTCAATCATCTTTATTCCTGAAAGCAGCAGAAAGGGCAGTAGCATGAAAGAAGTTTCCTTCTTTGCTTTTGTGAAACTGTTCTTCCCTTCACACACAATTAGCTGAGTTGTATTTACATAGAACAGAGAGGCTACACTTTTGCATTCTTCTCTAAACTAAGAACAGAGGCAACTGGTAAACATCTCTTTTAGCTTCAATATTTATTTATTTTTTAGTGCTTTATTCTCAGGTCAAGTGATGTCTGAATAAGCCTTGGGGTTAGCAGCACACTCTTTATCAGTGGACTCCCATGCCCTACTCATGAGAATGGAAAAATGTGAAATTCTTGTCTGAATGGATACTCTTGATGGATTTTTCCCAATGAATATGTGCTGAATCAGACCCTTACTCTACAAAATGTACAGATAATCTCCTCCGTCTCTTGTAAAATTCCATACTTCTCTGTGACAGTGCTGAAGAAGTGAATAATCCTTTTGCCTACAAGTTATAAGGCTAAGATGGTGGATAAACTCTTTTTAGTTAGGTAATTCTAACAGAACTTTTACTATTGTAATAAGTATTTTTATCATCTCCCTTGTTTTAGCTTAACAGCTTATAAATATATTCAAAATATTACTCCAGTAGTACTCAAGAGGCCTATTCAGGATTAGATGGTACAATTCCATCAAAACTCTGGGTCTTTTCCCCAGTTTTTTTTTCTGTTAATGTTCCTCTGATATGGATAAATAGAAAGTTCTCCCCTTCTAGGCCTGCAAGTGACCAGTATCATTTTTCTTCTCATTTTGCTTTTTGCCAAATCACAGGACATTATAAAATACAAAGAACATAATAAGTAAAAATCAAAGCAGAAATTGAAAAAACCCACCCAAGTAATATGACCTAAAATACAAAATACAAAATTGAACCATGGAAGTGATCAAAACTTTTTTTTTTAAAGAAGAAGAAAAAAAAAAAAAAGAGTAACAGTTTTAATCCCAGTAAAAAATTCATGGGTGGACTTCAACATTTCCAGTGATTGCATTTTAAAATCAAAATAAAATGTCCTTAGATCTGGGGCCAACACCACTCTTCTTCTGAAGAAATAGAGCATCAGCAGCTGATTGGAGCAGAACTCCTCTACATGTTACTGGTGAAATCAATCCATCCAAGGGAAATATAAATCTTTCAAATTTTTTCAGAGAAGCATAGGCATTTTAAATGTCATCAGTCATCAGTTAAAATTAAGGTATTGGAAAATAAGATACATAAAATTTTTAAACTATATTATGTGTCTTATATTTTGTAGACTGCAATTTATCTTTAAACTTGTGCAGAAATGCACTACTTCCAATTGTTTTTTGAGGGAAGAGAGGCTGAATAACAGGAAAGAGAAAAGTGATAGTTTGAAATCAGCTATTGCATAAACTAGTAAATACTTTTTAACAGGACTGATATAGACAGTGAAAGAACAGATTAAGAAGATGCACAACGGGATGGGTGAGTGACATTATTCTTGAAAGAAGCAAATTTAAAATACTTCCAGTGAGGGCAACCCAAACTCACGGCATCCTTTTCATTGCAAAAGAAACTATTTCAGTTTGTGAAGATAAGACAGATCAGCGGTGTATGTCCAAAAGTAACAGGAAGTGGAAGTTCAAGGGAAAACATATTGATCCCTTCATTTCTACCTGCTTAATCTCTACTGGGAACCTGTGCCAGCCACACTATTGCTGATCCAGGCCAGGATGCCATTGGCCTTCTTGGCCACCTGGGCACAGCCTGCCTCATGTTCAGCTGCTGCCACCAGCACCCTCAGATCCTTTTCCACTGGGCAGCTTTCTGGCCACTCTGTCCCCAGCCCGTGGAGCTGCCTGGAGTTGTTATGACCCAAGGGCAGGGCCCACCACAGGGCATTGTTGAACCTCATACTGTCAGTCTCAGCCCATCTGTCTCACCTCTCCAAAACCCTCTGTAAAGCCTTTCAATACTATCACCCAACATGATGTGGTCCACAAACTTACTGAGGGTCCAGTCAATCCTCTAATTCAGACCAACAGTAAAGATACTGAACAGGATTCTGTTGCTGCATAGTCACAAACGACACAGAATGCAGTGTTCTTTTCTCGAGTGCAAGACCAACTGGTTTATTAAAAACCCAGACACGATTTATAGTGTACATCATAACAAAAAATATTTTATGGGTTACTATTCTGACTCCAAGACACCATAGGCTAGGAAGTATAAACAATTATTCTAACCAATTAGTAAAGGACTCACGTACCATTTTCTGCAGGTGTGAGTTGTTTATCATTCTTGCTCTTATGTTGGCACAAAGTTAGCCTGAGAACATGGATTGTTTTGATTCAGTGTGTGAGAATATGTAGTTTCTCACAGGCAACTTTGCTTCATGGCTGTAGTCTGAGATTTTCTCTATTCAATGCCCTGCTTGCCAGGAAGAGGAAGCTGGTGAACTGCAGTTTGGGCCACCCTGGTGTGTCTAACACGAAGAGCCACAGGATGAGGCCGTGCTGGTGTACTGTGTGCTGCAGAGCTCATGGCAGGCAGGCATGTGCTGTGTACAAAATCAGACAACCTGATTTCCTCCTCTGGTCTGGTTCAGTGAAGTGAACCACATGCACCTTACGGTCATCTAAGTTGTGTATTTTTTACCTCCTGCCAGAGATGCTTCATGGATTCACAGAATCATGGAGCAGTTTCAGTTGGAAGGGATCTTTTGAAGGATGTCTAGGCCAAAGTCCTTGCAATGAACAAAGACATCTTCAACTAGATCAGGTTGTTTAGAACCCTGTCCAACCTGGATTAGTCCTACAGAAATTCTGTTCTGTAAAACTCTGAGGATGACTCTTAACTTCTTCTGGGATTCAGATATCTTTGCTTTGACTGTGGATAGGTAAAGACCTAAGTAGTCTAAAATCTTTGGGCTTTTCCTTGAGGATGGGGAGAAATGCACCTTCAATCTCTCCCATCCCTTCAAGCCAAAGGAGAAAAATATCAGAGAACAGAGTAAAGGAATATGTATAGATAAAGAGTAGGAGAAGCACAGAATAAGCATTTGGAGACAAGAAAACAAGACAGATTCCACTGACCAAAGAACTCTAATGTCTCTGCATGTTACAGATGACAAATCTGAACTGGTACAAGCCTGCTTTTGAGAATGCTGCTAAAGTTAAATAAATAGCATGTATATAAGAATATAACAACTCTTACCAATCCACAGAGAGCTCCACAACTACTCTTGCCATCTACCTCCACATGCCAGCAAAGACAATTTTACATTTAATAGAAAACCATAAGAATGATTGGCAGAATATGACAGTCATTAGGAAAAAAAAAATGGAAAGAAAAAGACTCGGATTAATTTCTTTCTATTCCAAAGAGAACTCTGTCTATAGCTGGAAATGACAATACCTTTCTCAAGTCCTGCATGTAGCTTGCCCAGTAAATATGTAAGGAGACAGCCCAAAGGAAGCTCAGCTTGCTGCTGCAGATTGATGAAATGCTTTGAACTACAGGCGATATGCACACCCAAATCACATAGTGTAATACAATATTTGAGCTTCTCCACACAGTAGAAGCCAATTATTCTTGGTAAGCATCCTGATCATGCCTTCCAGCTTCCCATCCTTAACATGTGGAGTATTGTCACATGAAAAGGACCCAGCCAAAAATTCTATAATTCCTTAAAGATGAAGGTCAAGTGATTTACAGTACACAATGGTTTAGAGTAAGATTTCACATAAGAGTAGCATTCATCTGCTCAGAGATGTTATCAGTGTAACTTTTTGCAAGCAAGAATAACAGCTGAAAATTCAGTTTAGATAAACTTATGGTACCTATCAGTCTAATGGCATTTTGTTGTACTATAGAGCAATAAAGTGAGGCAATATGAAATAATAATTACATTACATGAAAAAATAAAATAAATATAATTGTTTTTATGGACTTCTACATTGTAAGTTTGGTCACTAGTTGGTTTAAGATGGATTAATTACACATACTATAGTAACGCTAAAGAAGTTAAAAACTGAGCTTCAAGTCTCTACTGATACTTAATGAAAATCATTGCACTAAGACACAGTTCACAACCTAAAGTATCTGTATTCCAACAGAGAGGCACAGGGAGGGAAAATAAATTATGAAGTCTGTACCACATACCTTGCTTATCCATAACTGTGAACAGAAGGCAGATTTCTGAAATTCAGCTCAGGATTCCACCTAGGAATCAAACTTATCTAGAAGTAACACAATTAAAAATGGTTCTGAGGTACCCTGCTACCTTCAAAATCTTCTGTCTTCTCTTAATAAAACAAGTGTCTTCTTGGGGCACAATTTGACTTGTATCATCAGTTATATGAGAACAATTTCGGGGCAAAACATGACTTGCAGCTGAAGTTCATATAGTAGTGATGGCAAGCTCTCACAGAAAAAAACAAACATCTAACTCAATTGTTCCATAACACTGCACCACCAAGGACAGTGATATTTGAATGACACTCCTCAGTGTACCCAAAAGAGCAAAATGTTATGCTTGGGAAGGGAGCAAGGGTTCCATTTGTATCTGCTGCAACATATAAAAATACAGGAAGTTTTCAGTTGAGTATTCTGTGGAAGCAAATTAAAAAAAAAATAAATCTGCTTGCTTATCATAAGAAAAACTTTACTGTTAGCAAAACAGTTAGGGGGAAGAAGGAATGCATGATGGAAGACAATGTGAGAAGAAATGCAATCTCCCTAGCATTCAGGCAGAATATGATACACTTGTGGGTGGCTGTGTGCCAACAAAGGTCATGATTTGTTGGTACAAATACAATTAGTGGCTTACAATACAGTCACCAGCCATGAGTCCTGCGTCAGGCAGGTCTGATAAAAAGCAAAGTTTGGGCAAAGCAAAAAAGCCACATTGTTGTCACATTGTTTAACATGATAAGGAGGGCTGTGCAATTAGCTCTGACAGAAGATGAAACTTATTACTAAGAAGGCAAGGATATCAGATTGTAATGCATTTAATCAATATCATCAACACAACAGAGATCCAGAGGTGCTCGGACTATGCAGCCACAACGTGACACAGGAAGAATATTCTGAAAAGTGGGCTCCTTTAGGAATTTTGGTCTTTGTTGTTCCATGGAGCAATTTAGAGTGCCAGAAAATAGACAGTTCTGTCATATTCTTTTTAAACCCGAAATTATCACTCTACCAGAAACAGATTTAACTTTTTTCATCAAAATTCTTGATGTTTGCTGCACTTTGTTTTGTATTTAAATATAAAATGATATTTTATAGCATGTCACTTAAGCAGCTATGAACTTTTGGATGGGGGTAAAAGCACACTACTCAACAGTGAAGGACAAGGCCAAAACAAAAGTGTTTCTTGGAACCAGGGATTGTATTCACCTCATCCATCACAAATGAGTCTCCTACCTACTGAAACTGGTCCTAAGTTATGTAGCTGGAAATATAAATTCTATCATCCTACAACAAATTCCCAAATGCTTCAGTCCTAATACATAGCTAAAGAACATTCCATGTGACTAGTAGTTAATATTTGAAATTATTTTGGAAATTTACAGACAGCTGATACCCAAAAGTAAAAGGTTGTTATGGTGAGCTCAGTACCACTGTATCTGACATCATTACTCCCACAGATGAGTGCAGCAATGAGGTATGTCCTTAGATCCTCACACTTGATGATGTCCTGAAAAAGACTAAACTTAATTTTCTCTTCACTTACATTTTCTCTCCTACTCCAAGATAAATGAGAGCAATTTTGTCTTATTCATGATTTAAAATAATTCAGATTATTTCTGTTTACTAGTTTAGATGCAAATAATTCAGTTAGTATCTTTAACAGCTCTAAGTTGCTCTCAAAATTCAGCACTGAATTTATAATTTTCTTATTTTGTTTTCTTTCTGCTTTTTACATAGACATTGGTTTATGCTCCCTACAAATAAACTTCAAAGGATTCACTCCATTATTCTACTTGACAAATATCCATTGAGAAGCACTTCACAATCTGCCCAGATTAGCGTTTTTAATCACTATAATCACCGGTGTAAGGACATTCTATTAAGGCCCCTAATATGCATAAAGATTCAGAACCACTCACCCACATTCATGACATCCACATCAACAAAGTGCATGAAGGTAGTCAGTGGTAAGATGTTAAGGAAAAAACCTGTGCCTCACACTATCGTTTAAAGACTTTAGACCAGAAAGTTGTTTATCACTGTACATCTGCATACATAAATTCAGTCTGCCCTGCCATGTCTTTCTGACTCAGAGTCACAGAATCACAGAACAAGCTGAGCTGGGAAAGCATCCACAAGGGTCATTGAGTCCCACTACGGGCCCTGCACAGCACCGTCCCCAAAAATCCCACCATGGGCCCAAAAGCACTGACTGTGTAAGCCTCTTTGTCTTAACCATTGAGAATCTCCATGAACATCCATAAATAGTGTGTAGCTGAGTTGAACATTAATTTCCCCTTTGCCAATTATAGATATCCTTTAAAAAGGATTTTAATTCCATTATTTAACCTTT
>VZTR01027787.1:1058-21736 GCA_013400775.1 Chaetops frenatus | reverse complement strand
CAAATTGCCAGCTAATCAGCTGTGAAAAAAAAATCTTGTTTTAACAAGAAGAGTATTTTATCACCTGTGGAAGTTGCCTTCTCAAATCCATAGCCTGGAGCCCAAATCTCTGCAGGCACTGAAAGGAGAAATCCTCACCTGTATTTCAAGGCTCTTCTGTTCAAAATTCAGATGATCAAGAAGACACCCTAGTTGAAAAATTCCCCGTATTTTATTAGCTAGTTTTGCTTTCTGCCCTGAAGGTGACATTTCTCAGCACCCACTAAAGAAAGTTTCTGCTCTGTAGAGGAAAGTATAAAGAACCTTACCTGTTGTTCTGGACAAATTGGGGCACTCTGCTCGTCCATCATCCAGCCTGGTCAGGTGCAAGGCCATTCTGGTCCAGCAGCCAGGCTGTACCAATGCTAATGAGCCCTGCTGAGACAGCAAGGTCATTATGGATGTTTGAAAGGTCTTGGGCTTGCATCTGGTTCATACATCTCTGGCAAGGAGTATGGGTGAACTTGGGAAGCAGCTGCCTGTACACAGCTGTAGGAAAATGTCCAGAGACCTGAAGAGTTTAAAAGGTGGCTCTAAGGATTCGGGCATTTTTTTATCGGAAAGTAAAACAAGAACTTTAAAACAAGGAAAACTACAACAACAAGAAACCCACAAACAAACAAAATAAAGATGTCTGAAACATAAAACAGGTACTTCCTGACAGGAAAGCTTTCATAATTTCCACTCTGGCATATTCACCCTAAAACATCTGATATTATCCACTACCCAAGATCAAATTCTTCACTAGGTGTAGGTATTACTGTGTCCCCTTCTCTGTTGGTTTTAACCTCTTTCATCTTCACAGGTACTATAGTGTGTGTGAAGAGCAAGATAAATAAGAAAGGGAAATTCACATCTCAATAGGAGAAAGCAATAGCAAGTCCTCCCTCACCACTTAGCTGTGTTGTGTGCTTTTCTCCCTTCCTGCACCTGCATTGGCTCTGAGGAAGTTGTCCAGGTCACTGGTCACCCTAGCAATTACAGTGAATGAGATGTACAAGAAACCTTGCAGATTCTCAGAAACACAAAGTAGAGCAAGAGTAGATTCAAGAGAGTTATTGTGATAAAGTGCACAGGCTCTGCACTTCAGGCAAGTAAAGTACTGAAAACACAAAATACAGGGAGAAAGAGCTATCTCTGGAAGGGGATCTGCCCCCAGAGTTTGGTATATACCAATCAAACTGTCTATGTGAATAAGGGCAATATGTAAAATTCCTTAGCTAGTCTTCCACAAGCCAACTGCTCCAGCCCCAGCTTGGTAGATTGGCATGGAAATCAGCACAGTATAAACATGTTCTTTCTGAAAATAAATATTTCTTTCAAGAATTAAGGGTCAAACAAGGTTGTATGGCAGACTTTGGGGCATCTGACAAATAAAATCTTGTCTATTATTGAAGAAAACAAATAGTACAACCAGATAAAGAAATCCTTGCTCAAAATAGTAGCTCTGTGCATGTTGCAGAGAATGATTTCCAACAGGGATCACTGTGTGGGCTTTTTTGCTGTCTAGCTCAGTAGGTTACTTAGGAGAAACAAACTTCTCTTACATCTCACACCTCCAACCCTTACCTAAAATGGGTAATGCTGGAGAAAACAGTTGTGTGGAACATGCACATTCATGAAGTTTGAGACAATCTGTCATGACTTCAAACAGTCACAGGTGGGAATCACACATGGAGCAGATCTTTGCTCAAATCAAGTCACTTGAGCTGTTTTTCAATGCTGTGCACCCTAGATGAGCTTTGGAAGATTTAGTCCCCTATTCAAGATACTCTCAAAGTAAGCCAGGTTTGCTTAAATATAATTTTTTAATGATCTAGTTTATGATGAAAAACATTTGAAAATACTAAAGAAAGAAAATAGGCCTAATGCATTAATGTAGAAGAATTTTGCATTTGAAGGTGATGTAAATAATGAGACTTACCTAATTTACTTGCCATGAGGAACAGATTACTATGCATTTAGCAAAGAATATTTCAGACAAACATGAGTGCAATGAACGCAAATATATTTATTTGATTGTTTCAAATACTATATACTTTCAGGTTAATTATTTAATTTACATTGTAAGCCGTCCTTCCCATGAAAGCCTGTAATGGCAAAAAAATTAAACTAGTTTACTTTCTTGGTAAAATTTCAACAAGGAAAGAAATTCAACACTGAAAAGAAAATGTTGTCTGTAATTAATGTGGGTTTCTTTACAAAATAACTCTCCACTTTTCCCTTAAACAAATACAGGATTACAAAAGATCAGATTTTTTTGTTATATTTTTATTTCGTCTTTTTTTTTAATTTTATTTTAATATATATATTTATATATAAATTCCCAAAATTCTCATAAAAATCAAAATTCACAAATTCTCATAAATTGGTTGATATATATTTCAGATGCCTAGATTGCCAGAGCATCAATTAAATTCCTGAGTTTCCATTTTATTCAGATGTGAACCCTATTTAGCATGGTTCATGGTTAAACTGATGGATTTTGTGCCAGAAGAAGCTATGTTTCAGTGGTCAGCAAATTCTGTAAAGGACAGAGGGTCCTGTGGCTAACATACTCACCTGTGACTCAAGAGATCTCTTGATTGATCATAGTTCCTTTATTTCTCTATCTCAAATATCTCCTTTTTATTGTAAAAATAAAAATGTTTCCCAGGCTCCCTAGGAACTTTTCCAGGAAGTTGCTGGAGGAAAGTGTACATAAATACTTTAGTTATAGGCAATCATAGAGATAAAATGCCGTATTTCAAAACATGTAACCAGCAGTAAAACTGTATTGCAACAAGTATGTTTTAGCACCATCTAGCTATCTTGTCAGGTAAAATCACAGTTGTAAAACACTCGTGAAATCCAATCCTGGTGTAGGAATAAAACCCAACATGGGATTCTGTATGGTTTTTTTCCCATATTAGTGCAGAGGTTTATACTGAAATACATTTACAGATGACCAGTGTTAAACTGTGGTAGTCCTCAATTTTATGTCTGTCTTGGCTTAAGATGAAGGATGCTGAAGTGGTAACAGCTTGCCTCAAAGTTGTAAGGATTTAGCAAATATGAGGGAAATACAATAGTTTTCGCCAAAAAGCATTGCTGCAGCTCAAATCATGACATTGTTTCAGCAAGCAAAATCAGAGTATTCTCTTTGATTTTCCTTACTGCTGCTCTTTGGTACAACTTTATGCCGATTGAACTCCCCTGAGAGGCGTGGTTGGGAGGAATAGGGTGAGTGGTTTTCCTACTAAGTGTAACCTCTCTAAACTATGGAATTTAAATAAAATTGTTAATAAGCAGGTGCAGCATTTAAGATTAGTGCTTATGAGATTTGCCTCTCTGTTAAGATCGAAGAGCACTCTTAGAAAAATCATCAGATGAACAGCAATTCTACACTGAAAACAGTGGTGATAGGCACCTGGATAAGAGATGAGCCCTGGTCAGGAGCATAAAAGTGATCCAGGTCTCCTTATGGCTGAAACTGAGATGGCTAGTAAGCCACCTGCTATGGTCTTTGTGTGAAGTGCAGTGGTTTTTAGGAAAAAGAGAATTAAAAAATAAAAATATACCACATTGACTGGCTTCCTGACTAAGGAAGTTTATGTATAAAATATAGTAAAGCTAAGAAGAGTCAGCAGGTGAAAACAGATGTTGGCATAAATATTTCCAGCTGTATATTTCCTTCTGAGAAGTCTTTGTGTTGATTTGGGAGTTGTGATGTTAATTCTTCTGGGGCCTGATCAAATATTCATTATGTGCAACAAGAATTTCCAGAGACTCAAATGGTCTGGGGTCTTTTGCTGTGATTTATTAATTTGTATCCTAAGGATTTATTATAATTTAATAATTGAAATTGCAAGGTTAGTGTTGGGATCTGGCTACAAAGTAGCTTGGAGGAATCTCTTCAGGCATTGGAAATATAATTGATTTTGTGAACGGTGGAAAAATAAGTGACTCAGTTCATTTGAAGTCTGCTAACACTGGTTAAAAATCCAATACTTTTTTAAATTGTGGCCTTTTCCAATTAATTATACTTAGAAACATAATGGTTTAGATTAGAATATTGTTTAGTTTCAAGCCCCTTGCAATGGGCAGGGACACCTTTCATTAGACCAGGTTGCTCAGAGCTCCATCCAACCTGGCCTTGAACACTTCCAGGGGTGGGGGAGCCACAGCCTCCCTGGGCAACCTGTGCCAGTGCCTCACCACCCTCACAGTAAAATATTTCTTCCCTGTATCTAGTCTAAACTTACCCTCTCATTTTACAACCATTCTCCCTTTTCCTGTCACTACACACCCTTGTAAGAAAGTCCCTCTCCAGCCCTATTTTAGCCCCCTTAGGGACTGGAAGGTGCTTTAAGGTCTCCCTGGAGACTTCTCCAGGCTAAAAAACCCCAGCTCTCTCAGTTTGTCTCCATTGCAGAGGTGCCCCAGCCCTCTGAGCACCTTCATGCCCTGCTCTGAACCTGCTCCAGCAGATCCATGTCCTTCTTATGTTGGGACCCCATCACTGGATGCAGCAGTTCCAGATGAGGTGTCATGAGAGCTGAATAGAGGAGGAGAATCACCTCTACTGAGTTGATTCATAGTGGTTCTATGAAATAGCAGTTATGAACCAGTCCTTGTTTATTACACTGTTAGCAGTATGTGGGGGCAAAGCAGCTACAGATGAGATTCAATTGAGTCTTCACTGCTGAAAGAGGACTTTAGACAAAGCTGGCTTCCTGGTGTACTGCTCAGCACAGAAGCAGTTTATACACTTCTGAGATCCATCTGTGCAGGTAAATCATCAGGCAAAACCCATCAAGAATATATAAGTGAAAGAGTAGCCATCACTTTTCTTCATGAATAAAAACAGGAGGCTCAGCTGTAACAATAAAATTATCTTGGATCAGAGCCCAGCAGTCTTTCTAGTAGTATTTCTCTATGTACATACTTTCAAGATAAATTTTTCTGTTGCTGTGTCTTTTGTAGTACTCTGTTATTTATTTGTTTATCTGGATGTTATCTTAGTAGCCTTTTCTTCTTATTCCTCATGTAATCCATCCAACATTAGCCTCCATGCAGAGTTCCCTCTCTCAGAGCAGGTGAGTGGGCACAAGTCCTATTATGCCATTGTTTCTTTTTGCTTGGAGTTGTTGTTTTTTTTTTTTTTTTTTTTTCTTCAATTATTTCTTGTATTTTATCCTGTGTGGAAATGATGCTGGAATTCTTGTGCTGTGCATTAATTACACTGTATCAGATACTTTCACTGTTTTTTACATATGTGATGTCTTCCAACTATGAGTGATGAAGCACAACGAAACAGGAAAGAAATCTCTATTACACCATTGACGTTCCATAATGCAGAGTGCTCTCATTTTTAGTGTTGACATAGTGCACCCAGCCAAACTTCATTTAGAAACAAGCAGAAAAAAATATAGAAGATTAATTTTATTTGGGGAAATAAATAATTACATTTAGGTCTCCCTATTAACATACTGTGAGACAAAATAGTAGTGTTTTTAGCATACTGTTGAAAGCTAAAATAAATTTTGGACTTATGCTTGCCATATGCTTTGCTTTAGGTCTTTCAAAGCCATGTGATAAAGAATATTTTTGTTAAGAATGGAAAAGAGACAGATGCACCTTGAAGGGCAGTTGCTCTTTCTTTCTTCTTGCCTAGTCACTTAAACATAACCTAAGGGAAACTTCTCACCAGTTCTCAATTTTGCCATTGTTAGATAATCTCAGTTTTGGACCTTTGAAGTTCACATCTGCACAACTTCAATACTAAGAGCCAAGAGCTTTTACTGAAGATGAAAACACCAGTAGCTGCACAAACTGAGATACATCCTATTGCCATGCAGTTACTCTTGACTCCCTCTGAAATCAGCAGAAAGAATAGATGGGCTGAATCCTCCTTTGAATGTGAATGATCTACTCTGACTGTAGCTTGGCACAGATACAGGGTTGCCTTACGTACTTCAGACACTTCCTTGACTTTATCTGGGATTTGGATATTGCACTCCAAATCCAATCACCACCTATGGGTATAAAAGTGTTTCTGTTACTCCACACTTATCCTGAAGGCAAAAATGTTAATAATTTTAACTGTGCTTTGGGCACCTTTTAAGGTGGTACAATTCTGTTTTGTCCTTAGAAACAAATTCAACATCAATGGAATGGTATTGCCTAGAGAAATTATAGGCTAAATTAATTTCAAGAGCTGAGCCTTGTGTAGGTTTCAGAACTGATAGAAACAACCCAGTTGTTCTTTAGAAAAAAATAATATCTGTTCCTTGTGGAATTTATTTGCCTTATGGGGCTTTCATTTATGCTAGGTTCAACACCAATGTCTTCAGTGTACCTGTTCCTCTCAGGAATAAGCATATCTGTAAGAAAACCCTTCTCTTTTCTCAAAGGGTGGAGATACTTAAATATGAAAGCTGTTGAGGATCTTAGCGTGAAAATATAGAATAATTGGGTCACCTAAAATCTGATACCATATTACAGGTATGTAATACAGAGCTCCAGTTGTGAAGCTGATTTTATTTCCTGTATACGTGCAGTGTATTTCAATAATTTCCTCTGTGTAGTAACTGTTATTGAGCAGAGATTCTCCGCTGTCAGGATAACTATAGGATTATAAAAACTCAAAATGCATGTAGTGTCAAATTCTTCAGCCACTAAAACGTTATGCCTGAGGCATTACAAGGCTCATTCATTTCAAATTTGGTGATTCACATTGTTGCACTGCATTTAACAGAATTTTGCCCCATCACATTGGAATTTTCTGTTACAGCAGCGGATTTCTGAGAGGAGAACTTGCGTTGTAAATTGTTCTGATTTATTGAAGGTTAGTGAATGATTAAAGAGGGAGGAGTGCTTAAAGAAGCACCTGTTAAGCATATCAGAGAGCTACAGGAGTTATCTTCTCTGGGCAGTGAACCAAAGAATGACTACTGTTTGTATAGAAAGTGCTATTTATACAACAGAAATATTCTCTCAACACTAAGAAAGCCAGATAAATCCCATGACAGTGCTCTTCTTCTGCAAATGGGGAAAGTGCAAGCCTGTACATGACAGATTAACAAGCTTGTATTAACTTTGAAGTTCACGGCTCTCATATGTTGAAGAGATAAATCTTTTAAAATAACATTCATATTTATCATTCTCCTGTCATTAATTTGGTGCACACAAAAGCACTGAAGTAAACACTGGTTAACAGCAGGGAAAATATTTCATACAAGAGATCTCAAATGACCCAAACAGCACTATTTGAGCTCATATGTCTGACTGTATTCATTCATGTGGCAACAATACTTCATTACAATAGAATGTATTTTATTAGATTTCATTTGTTCTGCATTCTGATAGTGTATAGAGGCCCCAGATGTATATGTGGAACTGTGGGACTTTTACATTTTTCAGGAATACTCCTTGACAAGATCGCACCTTAGCAAAATCGGTGCTTTGTGGGTCAACATTTTAGCAAAGACAAAAGAAAGTGTCAATGCATCCACTTCTAATTTTGGGGTGAATTTTCTACTTAATGAGAACAAAGAAGTCCCTACACACCCAGTGATGCACTATCTCCCATAGGAGAGACTCCATGTTAGAGCAGGGGAAGGACTTCTCTCTCTGAGCAGCAGGAGAAATGTCTCCCTGTGCTGCTGCGTGAGGAGGTAGAGCTGGAAAGGAGGGAGTAGTGGGTGGTAATATTTTTCAAGATTTGTTTTACTTCCCATCATCCTGCTCTGATTTAGTTAGTAATAAATTCAATTAATATCTCTAATTCTAGCCTGTTTTGCCCTTGATGGTATTTATGAGTGATCTCTCCTGGTCCTTATCTAAACCCATGAACCTTTCATTATATTTTCTCTCCCCTATCCAGCTGCAGAGTGATAGAGAGGCTTTGGTGGGTGCCTGGCCTTCAGCCAGTGTGAACCCACCACAGATGAGTGTCTAGTTAGTGCTAATAATGTATCAAGGGGAGCTGTTGCACCCATGTGTGGCAAAGAAAGTTTTAACAAATTGATGCCCTTGCTCAAAATTTCTCCCTCATGCTCACCTATGCCTCTTCTATCTACAATGCTACATTGCAGGAACACAGAAGAGAGAAAAAGGTCATTGTACTGAGCTATAATTAGGTATAATTAGGTATAAGATACAGGTTTAATGTATTTAGTAAATATTTGTATTAGAAAACTTAATGTATTTGTATATCTAGTAAATACATATAAGATATAGGTTTAGTTTTGATGGGATAGTCTTGCTCGAAAAAGGACCTTCCAGCCAAAACAGATAGAAGATATAAAAAATGCATCAATTTGCAAAAGGTATTAGGAAAATTATCCCATGAGAATATTGAGGGATTGATTCATTTTGGGGGTTAGTTTTATTAATTTAGTCTGCATCAAACACTGTTTCTGCACTGTGACAGGCAAACTCTAATGGAAGTTATGGAGTGATAAAGTCCTGAGCCTAGCAGGTGAGTTGTCCAAACCAGAAAAGTAATCCTACCTGGTCCCCAAATAACTCCACTGCTCAGACTAGAATCTTCTTAAAAATTCTTGTGCCATGAACTGAAATGGAAGACTTCAGTAGTGCCGTGACGGTCTTTGAACATCTGAAAAAACCTTAAACTGGGGGCAGGAGGATATAAATATACATACTAATATGTATATTTTTACTTTTAATTGTAAATTCTTTCCCAAGTAAAAATAGCTCTCCAAGCAACATTTCCAAACTATGTGTGTCTCATATATAAAATTAATTTCAGTGCAAAGTATATTTTATGCAAATAGCATTTCAGCCACTTGTGACCGTTAATCAAATTGAGCTGTCCGTATAAAGGAGTCGCAGGCCAAGTAAATAGAGGACTGCTACCCCAGCAGCTGCCAGTAGCTGTTGACTGCTGATGCACAGCACGAACTGAGCTGCCTTACAGCAATCCAGGCTTTCATGGCTTTTCACAGTGACCCCGTGCTCAGATGTCCCTGGCCTTCTGCTTCCTTTTGGGGTTGTAAAGTCAGATTCACCTCCAAGCTGCTCCGTGGGTAGGAGATGCCCTGAGTCTCTCAGGGAAAGAGTAGGCATCATCGTAACAGCATTAAAGGAAACAAAAATTGCTTCCTTTGAGCAACAAATTATACCAGCATTAAGCAACATTTACTGCAATGAAAATTACTGAAGCAGCAAGGTATCAGACAAGCTGTGTACATCTGGTCTGTTCATCTGCTTCTTTGGAGAGTGCTTCATCGACAGAGACAAGCACAGTGTTTTTTGTTCTATTTTGCTAGAAGGAAAAGAGAGGATGCTGTTTTCTCTCCTAAGGATCAATTTTAGCCTCTTGAAGGAAAAAACTCGTGAAGTGTAAACACATCCTTGTTTTTCTGTAAGCACAGACTAAGCATCTTCATGTTGTAATTGCGGCAGATGTAAGTAAGGTTAGATTGAGGAAATCTAGGTACTGCAAGAATAAATCTTTAATCATTTAATAGTTGAGAGCGTGTTAGGAGGTTTCATGCTGCTAAAAGATGCCATCTTGTAAATGAGATGTAAATTGGAGGTCCTGACTGTTTGTGATCATTAAAGATTGTATGAAGAATAGTGGTGATTAACTCTAATGTCCTGCCAAATTCTGGTGTGAATATTTTTTTTCCAAGTGGAGAAAAAGCCCCTTAGAACTGCAGTCAGGTTATTCATCACCCCTGTGCTAATATTTAGCAGTGTTAATTGCTAGATTTTACTCTTTAAATCAATGCAAGCTATTGTCTGTCAAGTCACACAAAACTTTCTTTCTACATTCAACTGGCTAAACAGGCAGTTTAATGATTCTTCGGCTGAAGTGGCTTAATACCTTACAGTTCTCCCAGCCAAGTTGCAATGCTGAAGAACAAAAATACTCCAGTTTCCACCACTGTTGAAGGTAGTTGGCAAGAACTGGATTTGGATCAGGAAAGATTGGGTAGTACCTGAATGAACCCATACTTGCAGTTTGGCCACAGAAGCAGAAATTTATGTCTGACAGATGCTGATGAACTATGTGGCTTGGTGAGATCTGGTGTGATTTACAAAATGATTATGTGATTATGCCTTAGAGAAACCTTTGGGTGTAATAATTCACTGAGAAACATAGGAGGGGAAATAAAATTTAAAAAAACCCAACACCAACATCTTCTAGTATATTTCATAGAATCATAGAACCATCAAGTTTGGGAAGGACCTTTAACATCATCAAGTCCAAATGCCAGTGTAGAATCACCATTTTTGGTTCATAAAGCATCAGATTGTAGAATTTTTTTTTGTTTCATATCTTAGGTTAGGGAAAAAAGTATTACCAGTGTAGCAATATGTGATGGGCCTTTTTTTTTCCCATTTGTTTCGGAAAGATTTCTGGTGGAAATGAAAGGGTTCTGTGTATTTCCCATTGAGATTTCTTTTGCTTTTCATCTCTTAATGAGTTTCTTTTGTCCAATACTGGTTAATGGCTCAAACTGAAATGTCATCTTGTCACTGTCAATGTCACTTTTTCAGACAAGAGCCTGACTGTCTCTGACTATCTCTGAATTTTCTAATATTACCTCCAGACTAATTCTAGATCCTTAGAGGGGTTTGAAGATAGTTCCTTTATTAAATACTTATCTAAAGATCAGATATTTATGAGTTTTAAGGTTTAGATGTAATCCATATTCAAATTAATCTAACTAAACCACATGGAATGAAATAATTAGGGGTAGACTAAACCACCTATGTCCACCATGGGCTGAGGTTTAGCTGACATCCTGCAGAAAACTGGAAAAAAAATGAGGTGATGTGCAAGAAATACACAAGACCCTTAAGATTTGTATATTCAAGATTGGGTATTATCTTTGGCCAAGATATCATCCAGCATTCATTAACACAGACTGTTTATTTTAATCCAGTTTCTAAAATTTCTATATTCTTTTTCTACTAACATAATTGACCTGACTTTAATAATTCCAGGAAAAGCCAAGACCAACTTTTCCTTATAACCTAATCGTTTTGCTGCTAGAAAAATTACATCTTTTAGCTATTAAAACTTTTCAGAGTCAGCAAGACTGAAATACTTGCCACCACTGTCAGAGATATTTACACTAACACTAGGAAATGCCTGATTCTCTTCCTGCCTTAATAAGAAAAACTCCTGAAATTTCACTCTCTAAATGTCTGTTTTCCATTTCCCAAGTCACTTTTTGTGGCTCTTGTTTGACTTCTTCCTAACACCGATGTATTCATGATGCTGGTCTTCAATTCAGTGTTCTTGTAATGGTTCTAAAATTGCTTGATAGAGGCAAAATTTAAATTTTTAAATTTTCCACATGATCCTCTTTTCATATATCTAAGGACCAAACTTTTGCCGTTCTTGTTTTGTGTTGAAATTTATATTGAAGTGATAAATGGTGAGTTCTACAGTTCATAACAGGCTTTCAAACTGAAGTACCCTGCTTCTTCACCTTGTTAAGTGAAATATATGGAGACTTTCTCCTCCAACTTCCCTAGAACCACATTTTTTTTCTTCACTGTGCAACCCTAGAGTGCAGAGAAAAGTACTACAACTACCAGTGGGCAACTCCTGAGCAGAATCTTCAGTGTCAGCATTGTAGGAGGTGGCATCTGAAGAAGTAACACTTGCAGACTTAACTAGAGAAGAGTCAAATATTAACCAATCAGATCAAGGGAGGAACAGGTAGAAGGCAGCCACAGATGCACTCACAGCACTCACTTCACTGTTGCAGCCGGGTCATTTAGTGAACAAACATAAATTTGTAGAAAAGTTATTGCTGTCTGTTGAACAATAAGAACTCAGATAGAAGAATGTTGTCAAGGACTAAGATTGTCTGACATGACCAGCTCACAAAACACAGTTTTCCTTTAGTATCATGTGTGTATCTCCATTCCATGCAGTATTCAGGAGTTCATTGTTCTGCCTCTGCCAAGAGTTTGTGAGCTGAAGCTTGGACAATCAACAAGTACTGAAGGTTTCTGTTCAGTATTTTGTTTTGTTTTGGATTGTTTTCTCCGAGCAAAATATTTACATTTTTACTTTCATCAGGTTATCTTGGGATGCTTACTGAAAGGCAGAAAGGAAATGCTTATGAAGGAGTGGTATGGTTCCTCCCTTGTGTGAGGGAGAGCTGTCTTTAACTTGGAAACCTGTTGTTGAAGACAAGGGTTTTGTCACTAGCTGCAGAGAGGATTGTGATTTAATCCAGGTTTTTGTTCCAGACAACAGCCCGATTCTAGGTTGAAAATACTCTCTTTTGATTTCATGTGTAAATCAGACATTCTGTCTGCTGATTTGCATATATGGAATACTGAACAAGGTGGGTTGGTGTAGCTGATATCTATAGAGAAAAGTTGAGGGTGTGCAAATAAGATACAGACTACAAAAACAAACGTTTGTCATGTTCTATTTTCTGTTTTTTGGGTTTTTTTTTTTTCACTCAGCAGCTTTATAAATCCCCTTGTGGACATTGAAGTTTTGCATGGACATCTATAAGAGCATTCAAAGAATTTTCTTACCTCGTGTAATATCCATTCCTGTGAAATGAAACTTTCAGTGTATGGGCTGTTAGCTTTGACTGATAATTTCATGTCCTTCATGCTGCAATTCAAGAAACGGACCTTGAATATCTTTGGATAGAGGACAAAAGGGAAAACAAAACTCTTGTCTTTTTTGGATAAGTTATTTCTGCAATGCAGCATCTTCTGAATTAAATTTTAAATACCTGGCTGTTTGTGTAAATCTTTCTGAAAATGTTTGATGGTCTAGCATGACCTTGTTTATCCAGTCTCATATTTTTCATTTGTGCATTTACACCATTTCTCCCTCTGTCTCAGACCTGTCTTTCCCTTGCCTTTGGGGGCAGATGTGCAGTAACGAAGTGTTGCTACACCGGGTACTCGACCAAGGGGTCGATTGTGTTGATTGTTACAAGACTGGATCAAACAGAAATTGTATTGCACCACAGTTATTTTTAGTTAAAGCAAGCAGTGTGTGCTCTGTCCTAGATGAGACAAGCTGATAAAAAAAATCAGCAAATAATGATTATGAAACTGGTAAAGGCATTGCTAGAGCTGCAAAGAAAATAGTGAAAATTCTTAGAGAGAATACACTGGCATTAGGAAGTGGGAAAGAGAAAAAGACTAAGTAATATTTATCCGCTTATTTATCTTCAGGAGCCAATTAGCTAAATGGAACTGAGAGGGACCAATCTGATTTTTATTGATGCCTCAATATGTGTTATAGGTATGTTGAAAAATGTTACTCGAGGGGCTGTACATGTGCTGGGGGCCCTGTCCCCGGGGAGGCTTCACCTGGCAGCCGATCAGGGGAGAGGAACCTTCAGTGACTGCTCTGCAAGCGACTCCTGACTGGCCGGTGGGGCAGATCCCTGGACGCCCGGGAAAAAAAATGCCTGGAAAATTGGGCCATGGGAGGAACCTTAGCACATAAAAACAGGGAACTGCACCACAACGGGGACCGGTTTTCTTTGGTTTTCTTGGAGGGAGAGGGGCTAGCCAGAGGGTCAGCTTGGCCCCTCTGCTCCCCTTGCCTTTTTCTCCCTGCAGTCCTGCTTCTTCCCTGGCTGTCTTCCCTGTCTGCACCTGTCCTGCTGCGCTTTGCCACTTCCCCGAGTCAGCTCGGCCCCACGGCCCCCAGTGCTCCGCAGTTTTCCCGACGGAGCAGCCGCCTCCGCCCTGCCTGCGCCCCGACCCTGAGAGCCGCAGCTGCCCCAGGAGTGTCCCCGTGGCCACGGCAGCCTGCTCTTTCTTCACCCAGGGAAGGGACATGCAGCCGGCTGCTGCTTGGAAGTGGCGCCCAGCCCGCCCGGGGAGGCACGCAGAGCCACGGGAGCCACCCGCAGCTTGCGGCGCACAGGCTCCGTCTGCAGAGCCGGTGCCGACAGGGAGCCCGGGGTACCGCCGTAACCATCTGTTCGGTTTCTGCCTCTGTCTCTCTTCCCCCCTCTCTGCTCCCTTTGCTATCCCACTTCAGTAGGAACACTTACCTTTATCAACAAACACTTCTCAGATATAATATTACCGCCTTTTCGCTTTATGTTTGTCTGAGTAATCTATCGAATCGTGCCTGACTCTCCTTTTACAGCTGGATGAGCACAGGAACTTTATCTTTTTCTACCTTTCATACAGACACAAATGTATACATTTTTGTCAGGAATTGAAAACTCAAGTTAAAGGCAGTTATTATGACCTAGGTAAATAGTAATCCAGTTATAAAGCAAGAAAGATCAACATAGTGACGACCAAAAAAAGCAGTTGTAACAATCAAGAGCCTTTCCCTGATGAGCAAATGGGCAAGTGATAAAGGACAGGTTGGATAGAGGGTAGCAATTAATGATTCAAATCCTTGCTGTTGGCCATTACAAGTGATAGTCCTCAGAGGTTTTTCACTGACCATTTGTAACCTAGACCATGAGACAGAAACCAGTCTTAGAGAACTCATGGACAACATCAGGTCGGGGGCTGTAATAAATACGTGGGAGAGCAGGGTAAATCTTCAGAGGGATCCTGGCAAGTGTCAAGAATGGGCTGACAGAAATTTTGTGATGTTCAAAAAAAGTGGATGAGAAATTCTGAAACTGAGATGGAGTTAACCCAGTATAGCAGTACAGACTGGGGAAAAACTGGAAAAAAAGCAGGTCCATTAAAACGTCCCGGGAATTCTCGTGGGCAATAAATTGAATGCACAAGTCACATTGGGTCCTTGCTCTTTAAAGATAACTCCATACAGAAGTACAGCTCCCTGGTGGCAGGAAATTATGTTTTTACTGTCTTTGATATTTGTGAGGCTGCATCTGGAGTACTGTCCTTGTGCCTGGGGGGAGACGGTTTGTTCAGTCTGAAAAACAAATAGTAAAGGAAAAGTTTTATCCCTGTCTTCAAACACCTACTGAAAGGTCAGAGAGAAAACAGAAAGGCTGAGGGAGAGACAGTGAAAGGATAAGAAACAATGCACACAAATCATAGCGAGGGGAAAAGGAGGGAAGGAAAGATTGCCCACAGAGGTTTTTCATCTCCACCTGTGGAAATAATGAAATAATTCAGAATTAAGGAGGAAAAGGCTGAGCAACTCCATCTAAAGTTGAAATTAGCTCAACATGGAGCTAAGGTTGGAATAATTGGCATCACAGTTTCCTGCCAGTCTAAGTGGATCTCTTATTCTACCTACTTCAGATACACCTTGTTCAGGCAGCATCCTTGAAGCCACGAATTAAAGGCTTTGTGGTTTCTTTTGCCACCAATATTAAACATGTGTAAAAATACAGCTGTGAGCTAAGAAATAAGCACTGATGTGTTATCAATAATAAAATAGCCAGTCTTGTCCTGATGTCTTAGAAAATTTAGTATTTGTATTTGAGCAGGTGAATATGAGAAGAGACAGTTCTCTAATAGGGATAACTGAAGAGCAAAGCTGTGAAGTATGTTTTGAGTGGGAACAGTATTCTCTAAACTTCTTGTCTCTGATATTTCTTGTATAATTCTTTTTTCTGGAAACTTCAGAAGGAGATAGAGAAGGTTTAAATCAGCAGTCTCTGGACATATAGATCTACTATGATGTAATGACAGGGATCTCGGACCAATAAATAGAATCATAGAATGGTTTGGGTTGGAAAGGACCTTAAAGATCATCTGGTTCCTATTCCCCTGCAATGGGCAGGGACACTTTCCATTAGACCTGGTTGCTCAAAGTCCCATCCAGCCCAGCCTTGAGCAACTCCAGGGATGAGGCTGCCACAAGTTCACAATATCTCTGGACAACAAGTAGTTATCAATATTTATTGTTTTGGAATAATCCAAAAGATTAATAGAATCATAGGAATCATCATAATAGAATCAGGCATGGGCAGCAAACTATGGGAAAGGAAGAGCAATACCTAGAAAGAAAGACAGAAGGGAAGCAAGCAAAATTTGGCAAGATAAAAAAGGAGACTCTCTAATCTAATGGGGTGTTACATAAAAAATTGTTTTAATTGCTGCATGCTACAGCATTTTTTTATAGTTTAGCTGGGAAATAAATTACAGGACTTGCACTTTTGATGTGGGTGATATAACTTTATTCAGAGGGTTTGGAATGGAGGCCACAGAAGTGAAATTACTACTTTGCTGTTGTTTTTGGGTTTGCTTGTTTCTTTATAAAAAGAAACCACCTACCTGATAACAAAACACCTAAAATATCCAAACCCACAAAGCCTCCCAACTACCATTTTTCTCCCAATAATTCAGATATGCAATTGGTCTCAGTGCATGGATCTTGTCTGTATTTGTCTTCATTATGACTGTAACGCAACATAGATGGCATGAAACAGGTGGGGTCTGGACTTGCCTGCAGTTATCTTTGATGGATATCTTCCCATGAATTTGTTAAGATATCTAATTTTTTTCTTAAGAAACCCCCTATATTGATAAATGGAGAGGTACTGTCCTTTGATACTGACCTGACATTGACCAGCTCAGTCAAATGGCTGTCACCATATTGTGGTGCCCAGTTTCCTCCATGTCCTTGTCCCTAAATTTAAAATTGATATATATAGCAAATCCCAGCTCCCCTTGTTTGCCTTCAAAGTTGTAAATTGTATGTATTCTCCCTACATATCCATCACAACCACCTCTTCATCCTTATTTTTTTTTCTGCCCGTTATACCAAGCTTTCCTCTTTCTTTGATGTCTTTGTAAGAGGATGTTCCTTGGCCCCTCTAAAGCCTACTCTCTTAAGATGGATTTCATAAATTTGTTTACATCAACCTCTATGGATAGTTAGTCACTGTGGCATTTCTTAAAACCCCTAATCTTTCCTCATTCCAGTCAAAGGCCTGGCCACACTGAGCTTTTTCCTGAAGACTTTTATTTCATATAGTTACATGATAGATCTTTGAAAACTATTACTGACTTTGTTTCTCTTCATCCCCATCAGTGGCTCAGCAACATGACCGTAAGTTTTCTCCATCCCAGCTGTTTAGGGACTTACAGAAGTGGATAAGCCAGACTGCTCACATATGTTCTATAGTTGATTCTTTCCTATTTTACCTCCCAGCTAGAAAATTAGTAAACACGGCTTCATCCTTTAAGTTGCCAAGCACTTGTATTTTGGATCAACAGTTGCAAAGTCTTTGAGGATTGTAGCATTGCTTTTTCCTTGGCATCTCCTTTACATATGTGCAACTATTTGTAGCACTTAAATTATCAATGTATTCTCAAAAATAAGTGTCTGGCTTATTCCAATGACAGAAATAAGTTTAGAGGAAAAATATTTTAGAAATTTTTAGCAGATTGTGTTTATATTGGACAGACATTGTGGTTATTCCTGGGGAGTTTGCAGTTGAAAGAAAATAGATGGATTTTTCTTTCAAGGATATTTTTAAAAGAAGCTTTTAAAATTTGTTGCTAAATTGGTAGTTGTCATTGATGATTCACACTGTGTTAATACTGTATTATTTCAGTCAAGATACAGTATTATTGCAATTAAACTGTAATTAGATACATTATTTTATTACCTTGTATTTGAAATCTTGTATTTTTTCTGATTTCTCAGTGTGAATTTTTAAGACCTACTCCATTACTAAAGAGAACAAATATAATTAAAATGGTGTGATTTTTCATTATTGTTTCCTGCACAAATTATTAATCTCAAATAATTTATCTGGAAAGGAAAATAGTTCACTTAAAAATAGCTAAAGGACACCACTATTTTTCTAATTAAAACTGGTATTATTAGCAACAGGTAAAAAAAACCCCAAAACCACATTATTTTGACCATGATATATTCATTCCCTAATGAGTTAAAAGAGGATTTATGAAATTACATTAATATTTTAGACATTAATGGAAATTGGAGATAGTTTAGATAACATGACATTGCAAATTTATCTTAGTCTGGGTTTTCTACAATCTGGGAAAAACATACAAAGCATATGAATGGTTTTTGAATTACATGTGTGGGTGGGTGATTCTTCACTAAAGAAAAATAAACATAGATCACTGGCTGATCTCTATTAATGTGCAACAGCATATTTTCAGCAGTTATTTAGCAATCAAATTTTTGAATCTCTTAAATTTTACAGAACAGAAAGGGAAAACTAACAGACCATTTAACATATCTCCATAGTTTACGTGACAATAATAAATAAACCGACATGAAAATAGGTTATATCTATAAGGAAAAAAATTAATTGAGTGACATTGTAGAAGCCATATACCAAAGTGTGCTTAGGCTGATAAAGGATTATTAACTAAGTCTCTTGCTGAAAACTGAGTATTTCTTATACCTTTTTAAAAAATTTATTTTAGTTAATATCTACTGATTACCGTAAGAGAGAAAATAATTAGCTAGGTGATTTTTTGAATTTGCTTATCAAGCCCAAGCATAAGAACTTACATTCTTCTCATTCTTTAGATTTCAAATAAATATGTTACACAAAAATTTAGCAGAGAAGTGCTGTGAAGTTATTGATAGGGTCACCAAAGAGATTGCTGTCTAAATGCACTGTTTGCTAATATGAAAGTGGCCTGTGGGAGATGACACATAGATTATGCAATTGGCTTTACCACAGAGACAAAAAAAAAAAGGTATCTATTTTTGAAAGCATTGTGACATCATGGTATTCCTAAATTTATTGTGTCATTCAATAAAACTACTAATTGAAGGTGCAACTTGAAAAATAAAACAAACATTTAGTTGTGATATTTAAACTTTTTCTTTCTATTTCATCTAGTAATTAACTGTAATATTGAAATTAAAAACTGTGTTTTATTTCATAGAATAAGAGTTCTAGAATGGTTTGGATTCGAATGAACATTAAATACCATTTGGTTCCAAACTCCCAGCCATGGACAGGAACAACTTCCACTGGGTCCAGGTAGCTCAAAGCCCCATCCAGCCTGATTTTGAATGCTTCCAGGGATGGAACATCCAATCTATAAATTGTAAAACAATTCTCTGACATATCCTATAATTTTGTTGGCATTTTCAGTGCCTCTATCTCAAATCAGTAGTAGAGGTACTGATTGGGAAAAGGAAATAATTATTACATTTTTTTCTCTGTGGATGAGCAATTAGGAGATGATCCTGAAAAGTTTATAGGTGTCCAGATGGTTCACTGGATGACAGACACCAAAGTATTTGGAAAAATGTAGAGCTAAATGAAATGCCCATAGACTGAATGAATGCAAGTCTGCTCAATAAACCCTAGGAGCAAGAGGAACTTATTTAGTTAGATATTTTGATGTGTCCTGACCTTTACTCAAATTGGTTCATGTTCCTGTGACGCATACATCTGCAGGAGAAATGACTGATTGCTGATGCTGAACTGGTGGAAAGTTACTACTGTTTCTCTTTCTGTATACAGACCTTCCTGGACTAATTATAAATTAGAGTTAAAGTAGTTTTCTTCTTGACAGCAATCTGGAAGCACAAGATGTAGAGAATTTCAGCTGCTTTTTAAGTGATTAATCCTGTTTTATTTGCAAAGAGAATCAGATTAATGCCTTTATTCTAATGGAAATAATGGATTTTAGTGATCCTGTGCAATCTTGCCAGATAAAAAATTCCTGCTTGATAGCTGGAGCTGTGTTTTATTTATTGTTTATCTGCCTGGCCTCAAGGTGTTTTCTTATATCTGGTGAAGAAAATTAGCATCCATCAAACCTCTATGACAGTTTATTAAATTTACAATTTTGACCAACTACCACTTTGGAAAATTAAGAAGTATATTAGTGCAGTTGGTGCTAACTAGTAATCAGAGACCCCTTTTTAATTAGCTTTAAGTATGACTTTTCATAGTATATTAATCTTGTAACCAAGGTTATTTAAACTGTAATTTCTTGAGCAGTACAAATCAGGAACATACATTTTAAAAGGAAAAACAAGCTAAATATATAATCAAAAGCACCATCCAGTAGTTACCATTGGTTTCTTATCCATTAATTAAAGGAGAGTTTCCATGGAATTATAACACGAGCCAGTTTTTCTAGATGGTTCATTAAAGGCTGGATTTTATTACATATTACATGCTTTATGCTTTTCACACAAACTTATTATATTGCTCAGAGAAGGTGATCTTTTAAAGCACATTAGACTAATGTTCCTGAAACTCCATCTAATGTAAGTTTTATTGAATTGCTGTAACTAAAAAGGTCACCTAATGATTTGTTCAGATAATGGATTTAGTGAAAGAAAAACAAAATGAATGGGTTATTGTAGTAACTCTGACCTTGAGATACATTTATGGTTACTGAGATTTATGAATTTAGCTACAAATGAAAAAAAATAAAGAGCATTTGTTATAATAGTGCCATTTTTTAGCAGTGGGTGTAATGAAAAGCAAATTAAAATTATATTTGTTCCACTCTTGTGAGGTATATTACATACAGCAATAGCTAATACCCTGGAGCAGCTCAGCAACATGATTTTCTTAAGGTCACTATAGAAACATGCCAGAAATTCACATCTTATGAAGTACCTTCTTGTGCAGACAACTGGTTTTGACGTTCCTCCACTTGCTTTTGCTCTCTCCATGTTCCTTTCTCTGTAAAAATGAGGGAAATTGTTCATCTTCATCAGGCACATGAACTGGGTAGATGAACAATCATAGCTGAAATTGTGAAGTATACAGAATGCT
>VZTR01027786.1:165625-189326 GCA_013400775.1 Chaetops frenatus | reverse complement strand
CAGTTTCTTAAAATTTTTGAAGCAGCTGGTGTCCATCCACTTCAGAAAAAGTAAAAAACAGCTCATCAAAAAAGTCGCAGACCCATTTAGAAGCACAAGCAGTCATAAATGCAATTCCAGAGATGCTAACAATATCATGCTTCTGTCTGGGTCCTCTTTGAAGGTGATTTATATTAGCTTCAAATTAAAGACAGTTCTCTATTTTAAACTGTCTTACAGATTTAAATACTGCTACACTGCCAATAAACCTAACACTTCAACACATGTATACCTTTATACTTCTGCAGATTTTGATCTCTGTATGTTAATAACATTCTGTTTGGGAAAATTTTCCTTTTTTAGACAAGAGTTAACAGTGTAGTAGCAATGAATGTAGTGGAATGGAAAATGCTAATCTATTTCATGGCTGTTTCAAAGTCTATGTTACACAATCCAAGGTCACTGCAAATTAAAACTAGACCAAAAAAAAGTTTGATCAGACACCAGCACACCAACTGCCAATTTTACTGCTTTCAGCCTCTGGAATTAGTCCTAAGACCATTTACAAACTTTGAAAATTTTAAGCTACACAGGCCATCCTGAATGCAGCTGTGTACAGATTATAAAGAAGTAACGGTAGAATGTCAAAGAAGAAATAATGGAACATGCCAATAAAGGCAGTATCAGGGTCCTCACTCTTCATGTTTAAACAGTAAGAGACAAGTCTATGCTTTGCACCATCAGACTAATGCTATCTTGAAAACTGGTTTGGATAATTTGAAAATCTAGGTAACAATGATGTCTTTTGACTCTAAACAGAAAGAATTACAAGTTAATAACTCCATTTTAGGAATAATGAAACATATTTAAACTTCAGCAAAATGGAGATGTAAGATTTATAAATAACCTAGTTACTTTTGCCAAGAAAATGTTGGTTTCCATCTCTCTGCTACATAATGTGTGATGTATATGACCAGGAACGTCCCATTAAATTATACTTGCATTATGCTTTCATTAGTTTTCTAAACCTTCAGATATACTTAAGTTTGTTTGATAATCACTAGAAAATAAACATTAAAATCAACATCTTTAGCATATATATTTGTAGGATATTTCATATGCTTTTAAAATA
This sequence comes from Chaetops frenatus, assembly GCA_013400775.1. Classification (NCBI taxonomy): domain Eukaryota; kingdom Metazoa; phylum Chordata; class Aves; order Passeriformes; family Picathartidae; genus Chaetops; species Chaetops frenatus. Next base: position 188,215 of record VZTR01027786.1, on the reverse strand, counting down.
ACGATTTAACATATTTTTTCCAAACAGACCTCCATAGTTAAACGTATTTTCAATGCTTTTGCTCCAATCATTTTATTATTGCCAGCATTCAGCATGAAAAATAAGATCAAATTAACAACTGAAAATTGAATATTCCTTGATTTTCAGCAAGAGCCCTCCAGTAATTTTACATTTGTTATTTTACATATGTTGTCACCAAAGCTACCTTACAGGTTAACAGAAAGAAATCAGGTAAATCTGGATTACTTTGTTCAATATTAATCATTGCTGTTTGCGTCAAAGTATTGCATTTTAAATTGCTTTGAAAAATTTCTGTCATTAGCAGGCTCAGAACAAAAACATCAGAGATTATATATATAAAATATTAGAGCTGCATGTACTTGCCATAAAAAATTTAAAATTTAAGATCTGTTATTTACATGTAGCTAAAGGAACCTTGTTATTTAATGTCATATATTGCAACTGAGATAAACTTCATCATACCCAAAACTTATGATGTTAATCCAGTAAAAGATGCCCATAAAGACAGTGATTTTTTTTTTTAAATCAAAATACATGGCAATTCAATACTACAGAGATACCTTCAGTTGAGGATTTCTCTATATCATAAAATGGAGCAAGACAGTTTTGTGAGATTTGTCCCTGCATTTACAAAGTGTTCGAACAGTAATTTGGGAAAGCAAAGTTAGCTATCAACACTCAAGCAAAATCCCAGTTAATGCCAGTGCTACCCCAGCAACTTTTTTATTTTACTGCAGAAGACAGAAATGCTGTAAAACTTCTACCATTTGGGATGGACAACTCAGTCCAGATCAAAACAGAGCAAGGTGTGGATTAGAGAGATGCAACCTACACATGGCAACTGTCTCAAGGTGACACTTTAAGACAAGAATAACAAGAATAATAATTTCAAAAAAAGTACTGAACAATGGAAAGTGGTTCAAAATAGGTACCTACAAAATTTTCCATATGTAGAATTAAAGATTTCTGTGAAAAATTATTTCAAATGTTCACATTTAATGACTGCTGACTGGCAAGTCTTCTCATCCTAAGTTGTGTACTTGCACAGCTTTGGAATTTATTCAGTGGCCACTCCAGCAAGGGCAAAGTGTGCTGTGTGCTCAGACACTTCCCTATTAGTAACAGTGAGACTCCAGCCACTGAGCCCTGGAGCCCACAGCATCACAGTGGAATCATCATGCAGTTATGTCTACCACACAGGCAACTGAAGATTTATAATTGGATGCCTGTAACTTAAGGCTGATTCTGTATAACCTTAACTGCCCCAAAAACTCAGACAAACACGTCAAAGCCATAACAAGTGCAGACTCTATTTTTCATTTAATTCCTTTCACAATTATGGCAGTGAAATAATACAAATAAAGGAATTAATTGATACAAAAACCAGTTGAATTAATAAAATTTGACCTCCTGATAGCATACCACAATATTTCTATTCCTCCCCTTCTCTAGTGACTTAACATCTTCCTCTCTAGTGCATCCATATCGCACCTCTCAATGTATCTCTAAGTTCTCTGCATGTTGCTCAACTTCAGTGAGAAGTTTTTCCATACTCAGACCTCATCTTTCCCATTCAGTTACTCTAAAAAATACCCCAACACTTAGGCATACGTAGCTCTCAATCAAATATGGTAATAATGGGTCTACCAATCATTAAAGGCAATGCTACTATAGTAGCAGGCAACTGAAAAAGTTATTTTCATTAGGAAATACATCCCAAAATAATCTGAGCAGCCCAAAAAAGGTCAGTGAATTAAAATTTAGATGCCAACTTAAAAGAGAAGTATTTTTAAACAAGAATAAAATAAACACTCAGATAAAAAAGTTAAAAATTATAAAAGATAAAATAGATTAAATTCTTATTAGTCTTTTTTAGTGTAACGTTTTGAGGGGAAAGACACACCTCATCAAATAAAGGATAATTAAAATCTTTAAAATCTTGTAATATTATGATCCTTGGGTAAAGAAACTGAGCCATTTGATTCAATGAAATCATCAAGGTGAAAGCAAGCCACCTTTTCCAAAAATACCTTACCAAAGGTTTAGCCTTCATAGCTATTTTAATGCCCTTCCTTCCTCTGAATAGAGCAATGCTCTGAATAAATGAAACCCAAAGATTAAAAACATCCCTTTTTGTCATACCTTTGTCATACCCTTTTTGTCATTTTGGCATACCCGATTTCACTTACTTCAGTTATTTCATTAACTTCTGATTTTTCACTTCATAGTTGGAAAAGAGAAAATCCTACCTCTTGCTTATTGTTTCAGAAATTCACACAAAAAATTTTAAGAGTCCCTACAGAAAAGCAGTGGTGGGCATCACATGCAAAGAGCTATCAAACCTGGAAAGAATGAAGTAGGAAAACATCAACACTGATTTCCTCCTGTCTAATCTAATTTGTAATGATCTAAGTTGACAGTTACTACAATATCCCACAAAATAGATATCATTTTATAATATAAAAGTAATGCAAGTAATAAAACACAATTAAGAAATAATGTCAGACAAAACCTTGGAGGAAAAAACAAAAAAACAAAAACAAACACAAAAACAAAACAAAACAAAACAAACAAAACAAACAAACAAACAACCAAACAAAAAACCCCAACAACAACAACAAAAAAAAACCTGGAGCATACACTTCCATAGCTAAGGGATTTAAAAGAATCAGGACTTAAATGGCTAAAAAACAGAATACTGACGCAATAAATTAATGATGAATGATGAAGTCATAAATGATACAATGGGACACAGATCAAACGCATGAGGGATATGGGGTGATGCATGAGAGGAAATGGTGAACTCAAGATGATTTAAAAAATCAGAACATTAAAAAACCCATCCAAAATTGAATGAAAATATGCTGAGGGAAAATGTGATCAATAATGGGTTCAAACCCAACAGCTGAGGAAGAAGAAAGACAGAAGTGGGAATCCCCATTTTGAACTTGGAAAAGCTAAAAATGAATGCTTACATTTCATATTTTCGTTTATAAGCAACTGGACAATAATATGAAACAAACAAAATGAAGACGATTAGATAATGCATTGCCTAAAGGATTTTAAATATTCTCAGAAAAATAAATTCCATACATGAGACAAATGCAAAACATCTGTAAAGAGCAAATAAAGCCTAGGATGAACCCTGTAGTCTTTAAAAGGAACCAGACTGTTTGCAAAAGGAAACAAAGCAGCAAAGCAAAGCTGCAAAGGAAACAGTCTGTTTGCCATCACTAACAGATACGTTAGGTTCCAGGTGGGAAAGCAAAATGGTGAACAGGACAAAATAAGTGCCCAAGTGACCCAAAACCACTATGGCCATCATCAAACCTCACTGCTATGTTTCATTGTTTATGTTTTAAACCAGCTCATCCGAAGACAGCAATAGAAGGCGGAATGTTCCCTTAGAGCACTTTTGCTTCGCAAGTTGGAAGGAAAAAAACATGATTGATCCAGAACTGGTAAACTGACCAAAACAGGAGAGGTGGTTCCCAAAAGTCAGAAGTATATGCTATTTGTGAGCTTTTTCTGAAGTGATCCTACAAGAAAAAGTGTATACTGTGACCTATTTACTTTTTTTTAATACAAGAAGATATAGAGGAGTTAACAATGTTAACAATACATGGAAAAGAATATGAAGTACTGAAAACATCTGTAGTCAGTGGCAAGGGTTCAAGCCCACTCCACATAAAGTGAACTAGCATGGTTCTGGATTTGATCTCCTGAGTCACAGTTTTTCAGAAGATCAGTGGTGATTTCTGCATGGTAATTTCAGAATGTTCCTTTAGAAAGAAAATGTAGGAGGAGTTAGACCACAATGACATTTAAGATACACCTGACTTTCAAAACCATTGGTACTATAGTAATTTCTTTCCTCTGCATGAAGTCTGTAGCTGTTGTTTTGTGTGTGCTGTAATTTTAAGAGGGCAAAATATGAAGAACTTTAGATGCTCTGATATTTGGAGATCTATACACATTGCATTTCTTGCCAGATATAATAACACATACTGATTTGTTTCCCTGACAGACCTGTGGCTACAGTGACTGTTTGAAAAAGACAAGACACATAGCTGTCTTTTACACATGCTGAAATGCACAGCAAAGAGGATCAGTACAAGATTACAACCATGTTTTAATTCTGGATCCTATCTAAATTCTTCAGACAGTTTAATTTCTACCTTATGTCAAGTTGTAGCTGACACACTAACATTAATTATATACTTCCACAGTTTTAACTTTTATCAAGCTATGGTTCATAGATACATATCACACATATCAAAAACCTCTAAACCTCAACACTCTCACTTATGCAAGCCTTTATAATGTACTGCTAAGGATATTCTAAAACAAAAAAACAACAACAATAGCAAAAAAACCCCAACCCCCCCATACACACACACAAAAAATCTGTAACATCAGAATGCTATATAACTATTCCAAACAAACAAAGAGATCAATGGCAAGGAGAATTTTATTACTACAGAACAGGGTAACTCTGATATGAAACACAAGCAAAACAGAACACTGTCAGAAAACAGAATTGGGAAAACTTTTACTATACCAAAAAAGTGACTTAGTGAAATCACTGCACTATCAATAGCAGGCATAAAACAAACCACAAAAACTTGTGAAAAAAAAGTCACACAGGTTGAAATTGAACAGATGTGCCCTCTATCCTGTTATACATTAAACATGGCAATTATGCCAAGACAGCAATTTTTAACTCATTATGTCATCCATTCCAATGAAAAGGTAGAAATTACAAACTTCCTTTACCAATGAAAAACTTATGATGAAACCAGTTGCAGAAAAAATTCCTTTTGACTCCCTTTGCTTTGTTGAAAGGCAGAAGAAATGTTCAATTGATGGCACCACATAGACATAAAATTATTTTAAATAAAGGTAAGGACTGCCATGTAGACACCAGATGGCACACTTGTTCAATACAGATCAAAGACAGTATCTTAAATAGTACATATTGCAACTATTAAAAAAAATCTCTGAAATAATGTTTATCTCTGAATAATAATTAAAAGAAAATATCTCTGAATAATTATTAAAATTTCCAGAAAAATGACAGTAATAAAAAGGGAACTGTCAGACAAAAAGAAACAGCAGTAAATCAAAATATGATCATAAAAAGAAAAAAGTCAAACATGAAGCTTAATTACATAGAATTACAACTTTTCTCTTTTTAGTTCCCATTGTCTTGAGAACTTTTTTCCCTAGAAAATCAAAGATTTTGCAACATTCCTACTGTCAAGCAAAACTACCACAGAGTCTATCAATTAACTTGTAACTACTGTTTCTCAGGCTTAACCAAGTAATAGAATTTGAGAAAGAGCAGAATTGACTTCTATCCTTTTTAACACTAATATCCTCCAAAGCACACCTTTAGAGAACTGAAACAGAAGCAGGAAGACAAAGAGACCAGAAAAGCTCAGTTTTCAGGTGTTGCTAAAATAAATTATTCTTTCCTGGAAAACTCAACTTAAGAGTACTTATTTGCAGAAGTGACAGATGTGCCAGTTACCTTTACTTTACCAGTATTTACACCTTTGGAATGCCATTTGAAATATGTCCATTTCTCCATGCGTTTGCTGCATGAAAAACAAGTGATCTTTCATCTGCAGGGCTTTTTTTCTTCTGGCTTTCTTAAAAATCAAACTAACCAACTAAAACAATCTCCAAACTCCAAACAAAACAAATCAAAAAACAGAATGTAGAACTGACATACTCCATTTGCTTAAACCATTGTGGAAGAGCTGGATCTTATTTCACTCCATTCTGAAGATCTGAAGCCAAAAGAGAGTCCTATATTATCATGTATCCATGTATTTGGCAAGCTAAATTAATTAGTTTTTACATTTCTAACATTTGTGACATTATGACATCATAGATTCAGTGGAACTTTTCTATTAATTGATGAAGAAAACGAAGTTATTTACCAATGTTCACTACAATGAAAACTTAAAGTTTCAGGAAGTTGAGTGACTACTGATTTTTTTACTGGAGCATTTATGTTCAGTTGACAGCAGTTAATTTCTAAATTCTGTATGCCTAAAGCATAACTAACAGACTTTTTACTGTTAAACAGAAAATTACTGTCTGTTCCTCTGGATTATATACAACACAATTACAGAAAAAAGGTTTTCAGGTTTCCAACAGCAAAAATAAGTTTGGTATCATAGCATCAGAATACTTCATTTACACACTTCAACTATTAAGTTCCCAAAATTCATTTATTTCACCTTTATAACACTGGGCAGATAGCTGCTTCTCAATAAAAAGGAATAAAAAATGGAATTTCCAAAAAAACAAACCACACAACAAAACCCCTCTAATATGGTCATAAGGAATACCAGGAACTGACAGCATTTATTGGAAGTTGGAATATGCAACACCATAAACACTACTTAACTTCAAGGGACACATCGGCATCCCTTCCACTCTTAGAACACACAGCCAGCCCCAGCTGCACAAAAGTGATTTAGAAGATGTATGCATGTGACATATAGGAACTGCATTACACTTCCAGACAGCAGCATATACAGTAGGCAAAGTACAGTTTATGAAATTTTTAAAAATATACTTAAGATCATTTTTTTAAAGAAACGCAGAAGGAAAACCCTTATTTTGCAAAAATAAGACATCAGACAAACAAAACTATTTTAGCAATGACATGTTTGATAAAAAAATAATCTGTGTATTCATTTGCTATCCTAGAATAAAAAAGAAGTTGACAGATTTTTAAAAGCTGTGTTTTATGGATCACCTTAAAAAGACTAGGAAAATCTGAACATACATAGCTGAGCAAAGGAAAACCATTAATCTCTCAGTTTACTGCTGAGAAATGCTATTTGCATCTCTTTAAAGTATTTTTCAAAGAAAAAAAACCTATTCTATAATCTTTATAATAAAAAAGTGAAAAAAAAGGTACAATTTTGAAAAGCAAATGTTAAAAAACATAATCAGATTTATAAGAAATATAATGAAAGTGTTTATAGAGATCTGGTTCATGCAATTAGCTATTGATTTCTATTAGCTATTTGCTAATCATTAGCTATTAATTTCTATGAAATTAACTAGCAGTAGAAATAATGATTTGTGATGCTTATAAAAGTGTGAAATTGGAATTATAAAGAAAACAGATTTTAAATAAACCTTGTTTAAAAAGCTATGCACTGAAATGCAAAAAATCTTTAAAAGGCCACTAAAAATGGCTTGAAATGTATAGAGCATAAACAATTCATTCAATTCTCTCTGCAAATGCAGCCATTATACAACAGAATTAAGTATAAAGACTCAATGTCTTGTTTATTTACACTAATTTGTAATATGTACAGATCCCAGCTCAAAGTATGGCACATTTAAATTTACCCCTGTATATTCACTTACAGGCTCTTAAGAAGTTCAAAATCAAAAAGGTCTTCTTGTAAACTTAAATATTAATGTACAATGTGATAGTTGCTGTCTCCAAAACAATTGTATCCAAATGGCTGGACTTTCTCTCAGTTTTCCCATTTCTTTGAAACAGGTGCTCTACAATGCAGAAAGTACATCAGCCCATTACAGGATGAGGATGGTCATCTCACAAACAGGGACACAGACAAGGCAGAGATGTTTAATGCTTTCTTTGTCTCCATTTTCAACAGCAAGAACAGGCTAAGGGAGTCCCAGTGCCCTGAGCTGGAAGACCATGGTTGTGAGAATGATAAATTTCCTGTCAACCTTGAATTTGTGTGGGATTTCCTGCTCCAGCTATATCCCCATAAGCCTATGGGGCCTGATGGGATTCATCAGAAAAATACTTTACTGTCTAATGTCATTACAAAACCTCTTTTGATGATTTTTGAGAGGTCTTGGGAATCCAAGAGGTCCCAGTTGACTGGAAGCTGGGAAATGTTGTCCTNGTCCCAGTGCCCTGAGCTGGAAGACCATGGTTGTGAGAATGATAAATTTCCTGTCAACCTTGAATTTGTGTGGGATTTCCTGCTCCAGCTATATCCCCATAAGCCTATGGGGCCTGATGGGATTCATCAGAAAAATACTTTACTGTCTAATGTCATTACAAAACCTCTTTTGATGATTTTTGAGAGGTCTTGGGAATCCAAGAGGTCCCAGTTGACTGGAAGCTGGGAAATGTTGTCCTAGTTTTCAGGAAGGGCAAGGAGGACCTGGAAATTACAGGCCTCTCAGTCTCACTTCAGTGACTGCTAAAATTATGGAGAAGATTATTCTGGGAGATACTGCAAAACTCCTGAAGGACAACAAACCATCAGCCAGAGCCATGAGGGAAAAGGTTATCTTGTCAAACTTGATTTCCCACTAGTGGGATTCTGTATTACTCCATATTAGGCCCAATTCTTTTCAGCATGTTCATAAACCACCTGGACACAGGACTTGAAGATATGCTAAGTAGGTTTGTCAAATGATACTAAATTGGGAGGAGCTGTTGACTCCCTCAAAGCCAGAGACCCTGCAGAGGGTCCTAAATGAGAGGGCTGGGCAATTGCTAACTGTATCAAGCTTAACATGGGGAAGTGCCAGAATCTGGACCTAGGATGGGGCAACAACCCTGGATGTACAGACAGGCTGGGGAATGAGAGGCTGGAGAGCAGTGCCACGGAAAGGGACCTGGGGGTCCTGGTCAATGGCAAGTTGAACATGACTCAGCAGTGCCCTGGCAGCCAGGAGGGCCACCCTTGTCCTGGGGGGCATCAGGCACAGCATCACCAGCCAGGCAAGGGAGGGGATTGTCCTGCTCTGCTCTGCACTGGGGCAGCCTCACCTCCAGTGCTATGTGCAGCTTTGGGCACCACAATATAAAAAAGATATGTAAAGCTATTACAGCTATCAAAAAGAGTTCAAAGGAGGACTACAAAGATGGTGAAGTGCCTAGAGAGGAAGGCAAGGAATGGCTTGCTCAGCCTGCACGAGACTGAGGGGAGACCTCATTAGAGCCTCCACAGTTTCCTCACGGAGGACTACAAAGATGGTGAAGTGCCTAGAGAGGAAGGCAAGGAATGGCTTGCTCAGCCTGCAGGAGACTGAGGGGAGACCTCATTAGAGCCTCCACAGTTTCCTCACATGGGGAAGAGGAGGGGCAGGCACTGATCTCTTTTCTGTGGTGACCAGTGACAGGACCCAAGGGAATGGCCTGAAGCTGGGAAAGGCTGGTTTAGGTTGGATAAGGTTCTTCACCCAGAGGGTGGCTGGACTCTGGCACAGGCCCCCCAGGGAAGTGGTCACAGCACCAAGCCTGACAAGAGTTCAAGAAGTGTTTGGACAACACTCTCAGGCACATGGATGGTGTGGTTCTTGGAGCTGTCCCGTGCAGGGCCAGGAGTTGGACTTCAGTGATCCTTGTGGGCCCCTTCCAATTCAGAACATTCTGTGAATCCATGATTCTATACAAATATACTGTGAAGTATTTGAAAGCTAAGACATAGAAATACTATAGAGCACACACAGGGTTCTTTAAAAAGCTTATATAGCATTAGGATACTAAATACTGTCCTGACACACAATTAATGTAGAGAACTGTACAAGGGAGAAGCACTGTCCTGACTCTGAATAACCTGCTTCAGTCTTAGTTCTCTCACATTTCCAAATTACAGAAGGAAACTGAGTCTCCAGTGTCATCATGAAAGTCCAGCTGTTAAGTGAATGACCCATACAGGGATTGAACCCAAAAGCTTGGCATTATTAGCACCATGCTCTGACCAACTGAGCTAATCTGGCCTCAATAATGCTAATAGAATAATGCTGATAACACATGGATGTTTTGACTGTTGCTAAGTTATGCATACCACAAATCAAGGACTTGCTTGTGTCTCATGCCCTGCTATGGAGGGGCTGCACAAAAAGCTGGGAGGGAGCAGAGCCATGACAGCTGACTGAACTGACCAAAGGGATATTGCACACCACAGAACATCATGCTCAGTATGTAAACTAGAGGAGTTACCCAGAATCTGGCCCAATCAATGGAGGGGAACAATCAGTGGTTGAGGCTTCTCTTTGAAAGAAAAGCCCTACCCACAGGGCAGCAAAGATGTTACCTTGCACATCTTTATGTTGTACAAAAGTAGAAAACTGGAGAGAACTGAGAGAGATTGAAAATTGAAGCAAAGGAACAAAATCTTTCTTAGACTGGTAGCAGCAGTTTTTCCACAGTGCAATGCCATACAGTGACAACACAGTCCTCTGAAAGTCAATTAATGTCTGTATTACATACTACAATGTGTGTAGATGTATTATGTAACACACGAGGTGCCAAATCACCAATGCAGCACCAGTTTAGCACATCAGTGTCACAGCATGAGGGGAACACTTCAGAGCAATCAGACTTGTCTCTATTCTGCACAGAAAAACCTTGGTGGGTATTACATGGGCTTTAGAACAAACCAATCTTGTATTCCTATAGATTTCTAAACAATGCCTTGTATTACTCCTTTTTTTATTACAACTACGAGTATCTTTCCTGCAATAATTTGAGTTCTCTTTAGTCCCAGAATCATGATTCTCCATACCCTAGTATCACTACATTAGGAATAAAAAGAGAGAAGAGAAAGGAAGAAGAAAAATGAGAGATAAGATAGGGTTCAGTAAGCAGAACACTAGATAAGTCTTCTTTCTGTGTGAACAACAGCATAACAACAGCAAGTTCGACCTACCCAGGCAGCTGTAAGATTCTATGATCTCTAATGCATAAGGAAGAAGGGTACTTTCCCCCAATGAGGAAAAGAAAGAGGAAGAAGTTTCTTAAAATTTAATTTTGGATTACTCAAATTCCTAATAGTTTGAGCTAAATTAATCAGCTTGGCTTGAGTAATTCTTAAAGTTCTAAGTCACAGGCTGGGAAAGGGAAGCCATTCAGTAAATCAAAGCTGTGGCCAAAAATTAAAGCAAACATTCAAGATTGGGTCTGGAAAATACTTGCTCAATCCTATCAGTGAATGTTAATGGTATCTGCTAGTGTGATCATGAAATATCTGGAAAGCTTTGTGAAGAAAATGAAGTTGTGCTGCATGAGAGATGAAGTTTATCTAACTCTAATGTGAGAGGTTGTAAATATTTTCTGATATTAAGAAATACATTGAAAGATGAACCACTTATGTCTGAAGGGATATGGGAACACTACTTATCCTGTAAACTGGACCTAAACGCCCTTTGATATTTTTATGTACTTTTTAGAGGTGGTATGACACATCACACATGAAAAACCTTGTTTTATGAACAAGAGAGCAACATTTAAAGGAAAGGCACAGTGATTAGTAAAAAAGTACTGCTTTCAAAGGTAGGAGAGATGCTAAATATATCATCTGTACAGAAAGCAAGAGCTTTTGCTTGTCTTCTCAAAATTCTATCCACCAAGAAAGTTTAAGAAAACATACACTGACTAGTAAGACTAGGAAGCCAAACAAACTGAAATAACAGGGTCTTGTGATGGTCACAAAATGTGCAGTCAGCAGGTTGCCTTTAGATAAGGAAATGGCTAATTATTTTACAGCTATAATTCAATATATTTAAATCTATCCTAGTAAGTGTCCTTACTATAACAGTAAAGAAGAGCTGCACAGCCTAAGTTTAAGAGCAAACTGAATTCTTCTTTAAGCTTGGACAGCTCTTCAGTTAAGTACTGTTTCCCAGCTTTCTGTTTTAGCAAAACAATATTTACCACAACTAATAAAGCACTAAAAGCAGAACATCAATCTAATTGGAATCCGTCAATTCAAAATGTCCACAACGCAGATCATCTGAAACAGTTTTATTATGAATATGAGCCTCAAAACATCAACTCCACCATCATTTACCGTGTTTCTGATTGGAATTTTCTTCGGTTCTGTTGGCACATCCTGAGGAACAAATTTCACTGGTTCCTTAATTTGCCTTCTTGATCTTTTGGTCCCATCTGGTAAGGTTTCCATGGCGATATCAGCCTCCATATCACTGCTACCTGCCTGGTCACACTCTGAGCATTGCCTGCAAAGTGGAAGATTTTCTTTTTAAGACTGCAGTCACAAGAGCACAAAAAGAAACATATTGAAGTGCTTGTATTTAAGATAAATTCAAAAGTCAAGAAATCAAATGGACATATAAAACATACACTTTAAGCAATCAAGCAAAACACAACTAAGATGTTCTTATTTTCCTGACAGTATTTAACTTTGAAAACCAAGATTTTGAAAGTAGGAATTATTCTTCAAAAAAAATGTCCCTATTTCATAATTTTCATTCTACCACATCCTCATTTTTAAAGCTGCCCGCTGATCTGTAATCTATTAATTACTGTAGCTGCTGCTGCAGTTTAGTTGTACAATTATACAGTGGTTTGGATTGGAAGAGATCTTAAAGATCATCTAGTTCCCCCCCCCGCCATGGGCAAGGGGCACCCTCCCCTAGACCAGACTGTTATCTTTACAGTGACATGCTGCTGAATTCGTTCCAATTAGAGCACGCTTTAGTGGCAAGGATTTGGAAGACGTTTGTTATGAAAATAAATTTTAATATGTATTTCCTAAGGGAGCGGGTTTTAAATCTGAAAAAAATAGGTGAAAATTACAAATATAGAAGCCAAATACATATATTAACAGACTCTGAACACTAAAGTGAAAAAAAAAGCCTATTGAGTTTCTGAAAAAAGTACAAAATCACCATCAGAACTTCAAAAATTAAGAGATGCTAAAGTAATGCTATTAACAAGCTCCACAACATAATTAACAAGATACAAATTCATCAGGATTTGTTTTTATTTGCAAAAAATCACCTTATGCATAGTCATAAATGTGGCTGTTCACTAAAAGTATGTTAACAAAAACATAAAAATTATACTCACTGGAAGAGCCAGTTTTAATTACTTCTCACACTAGACTTCCAATTCAAAAAACTACAAGTCCATTCAAATGAATTCCAATTCACTACTGTTCTTCTATTAAACACTTCTTTTAATAATACCAACCAAAAAAAGAAAAATCACCATTATCTTCTGCTATTAATTGGCATTAACAAGGATAAGCACATTAAAATTATCTAAATGATAGAGCATATTTGCTTTGGAAGAAGACAAAACAAAAACTCAATGTATTTAATTACTTGAAATTAAATTTTAATACACATTTTTTACAAGAAGGCATAGCCATCCTGTATAAACAAAAGCACAAAGTCAGATACACATGTTGTGTTTGAGCCTATTTGTTCCAATTTACACATTCAACAGGAATAGCTCTCCTGTGAACTTTGGTGAGGGCTAACACAACGTCAAGTCTACCAGCTTTCCATCTTTCAAAGTAATCCAAGCAGTAAAACCTGAGACCTCTCTCCTAGCTATAGCAAGACACCAGGTGTCATCTTGGTTTGCTAGACAGACCGGTGGTTACCAAGTCAGAACAAGAGGGAATCTAGTCATGGATTAGGTAACAGATCAGTGCAACCCTGACTAACTCAAGACCTTTCTCCTTTAACTTTTTCACATGTAAATTTTACACAATTGTGGCTATATCATAGTGTTAAAAAGATTCATCACTTCTTATCTCAAAAGCACTTAAGACCAGGATAAATAGGACACATGAAAGTACTTGGACCATTTGCTGGTCTAGAAAAGTGGAAGAACAGGGTAGAGTGCAGGAAAGGTAACAGTTTCTCCCCTCTCTCATGTAAGTATGGAGTCTACAAATAGACACACAAGGAAGTCAGTTCATATACTTTTCAAACAGTTTCGGGCCAGCATACAAGAGTGTAGTCCTGTATTCTTCCTCCTTGTCCTGGTTACAGAGAAGAGAGGGATGGAGTTTCCAGCACTGTTTACCACGCACATCATCTCTGGGGGTGTGGGTTTGGCAGGAAGAGCTGAGCACCAGAAACTGAAAATCTGCCACTTTGCTTGGATCTCTCCGGAGAGAAGGTGCTGGGATCAGCCTGCCCCAGCCCCCTCTCTGTCACTGCTGGTCCCTTTTTCCATTCCAAACCCCCACCTGAGCTGGCGCAGCAGAAGCAGCCAGACGGAGCCCAAAACCCCGGCTGGAGCCGGTGGTGTGGTGCCCGTGCCGGCCACGCGGCACTGACTCGAGCTGGGCAAATGCTGCCCAACACAGCTGAGCACAGGGGTCTGGGAAAAACAGCAGGAAGCACAACACCAGAGATCTGCCTTCTGAGTTTCAGCCTAGCTCCTGGCTGGTTTCTTCACACTGGGACAAGGGAATGGGAAGCTGAAAGGGCTCTCCTCAGCTTAAACCCTTTGTCCAGCAGCACTATTTTTGGGAAACATTTTTGTTTCCTCCCAGAGGCGAATACCCTTTTGTGGGTAAAACACTCACTCTCTCATACATCTTCTGCTATTAATATTGCTGTCATTATTGTGATTTTAGTAAATCTCTCCCTATTGTTCCTCCATTATCAGAAGGGGTGGGGGAAAAGGGAGTTTTGTTCACTGTGCTTGATAAAATGAGCACACTCCTCTGTACAAGCCTCAGTTTGCTACAATACAGTACTTGTTAACACCTCTAGGCCTTAAGACACTAGAACACAGAAAAATATAAAAGTACAATAGCTTTCAGAATGCTACTTTTTACAGTTATATGTTTACATAAATTTCTGTGAATATACACATACAAATATGTATTCATATGCACTTAAGTAAAGGCACATGGACCAAACTACTATTATTGTAAGATTTTATGGAGAAAGGCACTCCATTGATGGAGAGAGAAGCTTTAAGTAACAATATTCCCTCAAAATATTGCATGTCTACTTAGCTAAAAGTTAGTTTATGTTCTTTATTTTTATAAGATGCATTGTCTTCAAGCTGTCCAACCCAAAGCTTTAAGGTGAATTTCTATTTAGTAAGCATCAGACAGCACAGCCTTCCGTAATACTGCAGCATCAGTCATGTCATTAATTTATGTACTGGAAAGCAAAATTGAAAGTAATTACTATGATCTGCTTATGCAGATGCAAGCAATACCTATGAAAATGTTCAAAATTTCTGTGATGAGCAGTTCTTACAAAGCATTTATTTTCCCCATTATGGTAAAAATATGTGCTATGTATAAATTAAAGAAAAAGCTTTCATAACTAAAGAGCCACATTAAAAATGACATTTTTATAAGACAAAAAAATAGTGGTAGAGTTTTACAATGATACTTGGAATTGGGAACCCAGTTTCTTGGATCTACCACCCTGCATGTATTATTTAAATAATTCCTGTTCTTTATCTCTGTATTACAAGGGAAAGACACCATTTTTCTGTTACCTGTGTTCAGATAGTTCAACAGAAAATACCCATGAAGATCAGTAAAGTCCTGAATTTCACTATTATCCGATTTAAATATATATGTGAAGCATTTTAACTTTTATGCTACTAAGGAAGACATGAAACATCTCAACCAAAAGATGAGGTACTGCATACAAGTTCCTTAAATTCTGTTTTTATGAACAAGTCTGCTTTGAAACAGGCTGAGCAAGTGTGAGAGCAATCAAAATTACAAAAAACCTAGATCTAGAAAAGCAAAATCACAGTATGATGGGGGTGAGGGTGTTGTGTGAATCACAGAACAAAATTTCACAAATATACCAATGGTAAAAGGGGAAAGGAGTTAAAAGTACCCTCTTGATTTACCGGACTAGGCTCTACTAGCACAGTCAACCATGGCTCATCATCCCTATGACAAAACAGACAAGCTTCAAGAGCAAAGCAGTTTGGCTGTTATCTCCCATAGAGCCACAAAATAGCTATTACAGATATGCACTCCTCTGACTTGGAAACAATCTCTTTTCAGCTCTTCTTATAGTTTATTTCAAAACAGTTCTTGAAGTACTCTTCCCATTTTGCTGTTTAATTCCAATATAGTCATGGAAAACAGTCATATGACTTCTTTTTGGCTATGCCACAGCCATGCTCGCTTAATTTCAGCTCTTCAAGGACAAGCAGTGAACAGAGAACCTGTCCCAGCAGGTCACTTTTAGAACTACTGCAACAATCTTCCTCTACCTCTAAATTAACAAGCATTGCCATGCAGCATAAACAAAATAACAGGAGAAATGGTGCCAAAGATTCAGCTTTCAGTACACAGGTTTTGTTTTGCTTTTAGTCTGGACTTGCCTAATCTAGACCCACAGAGAAAATCAAAAGCAGGCAATAATCTGCCTACTTCTAAAAATGTGCCTACTGCTAAAATTACTGGAAGTGTTCATTCCATCAAGAAATCTCAGTACTGATTTGAAATCTCGTAATCATACAGAAAGTCTTTGATTAAGCACTAACAACCTACAGAAGAAAAAAGAAATTGTGTGATTTTGTTGTGTTTCCAATCTAACTTGGTACAATAATCAGAGATAACTTCCCACCTCACAAGCATCTTATCAACTCAGTAGCAGTGCATTGGGAAGGAGTGTATTCAAACTGATTAGCAAATAACACTACAGTGCTTCCAGAAAACACCTCTGTCCTCAGTGTTTGAAAAGGAAAACTGTACAGTTATTTAGAGTGGGGCTTGTTTTCAATAAGGAAAACACAGGTCTCACAGACATGCTCTCTGACAAACCACCTCTCACAATGTTTACAAAGAATTAAGTGACTTTGAACTTGAGAAACATAGACCACACAGCGCTTTAAGATAACACCTATGGTCTATAATTTACACATGTAAATGACATACTGGAGGTGGAAAAGACATGGGCTGCTTTTATTCTGGAGAGAAAAGACTGTATATATGAACCAAACACAGTTGTCAAAAAGCTTCAAAGAGCACCTTACAGAGTCTAAAGTTACAGAGTGTAAGAAAAAAGAAAAGTTGCCATTCACAATGACCCAAACATCCTTCAATTAGGACAAGGGACAAATACATAAAAATGTATATGGCATATTCCACTCATGCTTATATAAGTTAATAATTTTATATCATTATCCAGTGATTCAGGATGAAAAAAACATTTGAAGAGGTGCTGGATCAGTACTGAATGAATGAGGTCAGGAATATGAATGAATGTCCAGATACTGCATGAGTGTTCATGGGACTACTGGTCAGGAACTCTACAGCTCGTTCTGTGGCCAATACTTCCCACAGTAGACACCACTAAAATAACTTGGCCTTCTAGAACAAAAATAAAAACAACCAAGCTTAATACAACCATTACTCCTTTCTTTGTCCATCTCAGTCCCCAGTATTCCATATGCTATCAAAAGTTATTACTGTTTTTCAGAAATCTCATTCCAGCAGAAGAAGCTAAGCCTTGTTGGAAGCTGCCAAGTATTTTCTTAGTCAATAATGTCAATATTTGAAAATTAGATTTTGATTCATTGTATTCTCTGCCAACACTTGTGCAATTGCCTTAGTACCAGTTAAGATCATTTTCTACCAGGAACATACATCCAGAATGGCAAGGAGCACAAAAGCACACAAGTTGTCAGAAAGAATGATAAGACTTAGTATTATGAAAACATGTGAATAAAAACAACATTCAACTGTTTAATCAACAGGATTTCTAAGAAACTGAAAATTACAAATTTTTAAATGAAAGTAAACCACAGCATTTCACTGGATGGGTAAAACTCCTGATCTAGGAGTTGGAGTCAATTTGTCGAACCCAGGATATTCTATGATTCTACTTTGAAAGCACAGCATCAAAACAGGCATAAATTAATGTTTCAATGTATTATTACATAAAATAGTTCCTATTCTATTAATCTCAAATCCTTTTGAAATGAGGGCAGGCTTTGAACTTACTATGGTACAAACTGATGTGTAAGAC
This sequence comes from Chaetops frenatus, assembly GCA_013400775.1. Taxonomy (NCBI): domain Eukaryota; kingdom Metazoa; phylum Chordata; class Aves; order Passeriformes; family Picathartidae; genus Chaetops; species Chaetops frenatus. The sequence continues at coordinate 170,446 of VZTR01027786.1, read as the reverse complement.
ATTATAACTGTTACCTTGAAGAAAACTGTCAGGCCTCTGAACAAGGAAAATTCGTAGTGTTAACAGTTCAGCTAGTAAGCTGTGAAACACTGGTGCTCACCAGGCCTAAATTCTTACTATAATTTCACTAAGACTAAAATTGTTAGCTCACTTAAAATTTTTGAAACACTGAGATAATGATATATAATTTGTGCTTTCTTTAACAAATTAGCTTTTAAGTACATAATATATTTAATTTTTTTCTCTTACTATTAACATGCAATGCTGGATTTAATTTCACAATTTCAAAACCCTTTTTGGTAAAGTGTAATTTAAACTTTTAAATGCTGAGCATGAAATGGACAAAAATTAAAACTACAAATTAGTCTGTGTAGCATCACACATATAACCTGAATCATCCGACATCTTCAAACACAATATAAAAGATGAAGTTTATGGAATAAACTCATGTTAAAGTAGTCATTGTTTAAATAAAGATGTATTGATAAAGTACATGACTGTAATTATCAAAACTTCTGCAAGGGTTCAAGTTAGGTATTCTGAGTAAATTATTAGCACGGATGATGGAACAGAAAGGAAAAAAAAAAGAAACAATTATTTCTAATTGTTTCTTGATTACTATTTTAGAAGAGTAACTAAACTCAATGTTTTTAACCACTCTTAAAAATACAAGTCTTTCAACCTGCCTAGTGTTTCAAGGAATTTCCCACTATACCAATTTTCTTTTATCTTTTTGCTAAGTTCCTGTTATATCCTATACAAATATCTGAAAAGTACATGGCCCCCATCTAAAAAAAATGCACTTTTCTTCATATCTTAATCAAAAGATAAAAATTGTATTTAAAACAGTGGGGGAGGAAAAACCTGCTGAACTCAAACTTGGATTAAGGGTCTGTTCTATATGGTCTCTACTGATCCTGAAAAGAATACATAAAGGAATGTTCAATGATGAAAAGAATGCAATCAATGCAGCTCAATTTGTGTGCTATCATCTCACACTCCAGAATATGCCTGAGCTAATTAGAAGTAAAAGCCAAGTTTGTGATCTGAGATATAACTGAAGCATGAAATTCACAACAAAGCTAAGTTATAGCTTTGAAATGAAAGAGCTTTACTACCTAACCTGACCTATCCTGACTTTAACACCTACTGAGAATTACAGTCTTAGATCTTTTGGACTGATAGCTTTTAGTGAGCCTTTTCAACTCTGTTAAAAAGCAGAACAAGAATCAAATCTTCTGTGCAAATGAAGATGCTATCTAAATTTTTTTTTTAAAAAAAAGCTTCCATGTAAAATAACTACTTGGCAAATTTAACCGAAGAGATCAAAAGTGTAACATCACGCACTACATTAAATAACTAAAGGAAAATTAGGTTCAGGGCAGTACTAGTGATGGTGAAAACCTTTCTGAGATTTTCATCTTTTAAATGAAATCTCTATTAATTTGCTAAGCAAATTTACTGAGGTACATCCAGGTTTTGTCACATTAAGATATAAAAAAGAGAGCCTTCCAGTTCATGTACTGGCCATCCTGTTCTGCACACAATCTTCAAAACTAACCAAGAAGATGGCTGGAGTAAATGTTTTATATAAGTCCTTTAATAAAAAAATTGAGAGATATATGAAGAAAAACAAATTAATATTTTTCTATTAAAATAGTTTTACTGTATTTTTAGAAGCAATTCCTACACTACTCTGATTTGGTACCTTAACACTCATACAAGGTGATGAAAATAATACAACCATCAATCAGAAAAAGGAGGGGCGACAAAGGAAAAGAATTAGGCTGTAGCTTCAATCATACAAGGTGATGAATGACTCCTTGAGATGCTGTACTTTAACTTGATGCCAGCTACAAACTGTTTCAGAGTTTGTTCTAACACATTTCAGAGCAGTTTAAACATGCAGACTGCTACCACTACAGAGCAGAGCAAGCTAATTTTATGACAGTTTGTAAATCAGAATCTCTGCCACCTTATAATTTCTCCATGGTATTACTTAGCTTTTGTTCTGCTCTGCAGGCATGAAAGAACTTTAACTCATGGAAATGTAACTGCAGTAAGTACAATTATGAAAATACTTCTACCATTGTACATTTGAGTCATAAGACAGCAGTAAACCCAACACTTCCCATATTGCAATAAACAGAGCTACTACTTACAAATTTATTTAAAAATATTATCAGTATTTGCCTGAAGATCTGAACAGAGAGTTGCTTATCTGAGTCCTAACATAAACAGAAAACTAAGTCTTTCATTTCCCAAAAGTATTAGACTATAATTTCCTACCACAATTATATTGCAGCAATAACAATCCCAAATTAATTCAAAACCCAAGTAAGTTACAGCTATAACCTATTTTTACACAGTGGCTAATAATGAGATCTTTACAACTTCTTTTTTTTAACCTTGAAACATCACTGCTAATAACCTGAAAATAAAAAAACTGTTCAAACTGCATTAAAGCTATGTCTAATCCACTCAGAATTTGCAAGTCAGTTCACATTTACATCCTACTATAAGTAAAGAGACAGCACAGGACAACACATAAACTGCATTCTTACCAGTAACTGTTCTTGGTCTTCCTTGGCATCCTTGTAAGAGGTGGATCCAGGCAACCAAGATGATAATGGAGTTTACAAGTGTCACATAGTAGCAGTAGGTGTTGATCATGGTTCTTCTTGCAAATTCCACAACTTTTCATGTATGTAGCAGAAAAGCATTATGATTACATACTCATAAAGAATAAACTATACACCCCAGCACATTCCCCAGTTTCATTACAAACATGGCAACTTCAATTTGAATGTATCATTTAAGTGCACAATTACTTTTTGGAGTAATTATAGAGTAATTTTGGAGGGTTTTTTTTAAAGGAGATTCTACGTATGTCCAGTAAAAGCATAAAAGGCTCCTAGTAAGAGTTAGCAAAAAGGGCTTTCAATTAAATTTTGAGGACTTCTAGCAAGTTAGTAATCACGCAATTCTTCAACAAAATATACCAGTGGCAAATGGAAAACAAAATACAACAAATGCTTAAACTGAAAACTATTCTGCTAGTACCAATCTAATAATCAATCACATGCTTATGCAGGTAACCACCTTGAAATAGGTCTGTGTTGCTGTTATGCTGGGCAATGTAACTCATTAGAAATTACATCTCCTTTTTATTATTATTTTAGTGGAATTGAAATTTTAGTTATTTTGAAAAGATAGGTGCTCACTGATTGCACTACAATATGGGAGGAACTGAGTGCATTTGAATGAAACAGAATTAGTGAAGCGTAACTTCAATTATTTGTGTACATCTAAACTGCCAAATCCCCAGCCCACTGCAATGTTTTCAAGATTTCTACCATTTGCAGCACTAAAATTAATTTTTGTTTATGTAAATCATCCTCTTTACTTAGCCTTCTAGCTGGTCAAGACATTATTTGCTGTGGCTTGTTGCCTGGCTGCTGCTCTCTAGATAAGCAATAGACCATGTCACTTTTCAGCTGTGGTGAGAAAAGAAGATCCTAGATGACCTGTATTTTGCACAGTCACAATCTGGGATCCTAGTTTGAGTCCCACTATTACACTTAATAAAAACCCAGTCAGTAGTTTCATAGCTTATGGAAAAGGGGAAAAGGTGGAACTACGGCAGAGTAAGTGAATACATTTCATAACCTCAGCAATTAATAACAAAAGAGATATGGAAATTTAACATGAGCAAAAAGTGATCATTCTTATATGACAAGTGTTTTGTGCACCCAGGAATTGTGACTGAACATCATCACTGTTCTCAGAATCATCCACTCAGATGACTGCATTCAAAGAACAAAGTGACCAGTTAGTTCACATCAAAAAAGCAAACGACCCTTCTACTTCAGATGCAAGGAGTTAGCTTTGTCCTTATAGCACTGCAGTCAAAGTAGCAAAAACACCCAAACTTTACTCGTGTGGTAGGGTGAAGAATTGACTACTATTCAACTTAGCCTTCAAAAGTAAGTAAAAAGTATAGACAACTTTAAAGCATTTTGTTAATGAAAAACTGAAGCCAACAATTTTTTCAGAACACTTTTCTGAAACTATAACTTACTAGATACTGTATCTGTTTTGTCAAAATTTAATTACTTGCCTATAAAGTACTGCCGGAAGTGTAGATGCCTTTTGTGTTCCTCCTTCCTTTTTACTTGGTTTCCTTTCCTTAGGAGCCCGTAAAATTGCTGGTATGTTCAATTTCTATTGGATTTGAAGAAATGCAGTACACATGAGTCTTGACACTTTCAAAGAATATTCCTCTAATCTCAGTGCATGAGGAACAAGATACATAATGAGTGGGAAATTGCTTAGCTAGCTATTTTACAGACTACACATTTATCCCAGTATGATTCTGTAATATAGAGTAATCTTACAGTCATTTTTTCAATTCAGTAAAAAACACACGGAAAGACTAGCTTTTAGAATTTCTCTTCAAGCTTCCAATACAAGGATGGACAAGGATGCATTTCTCTAGGAAGCTGAAACAAGCAAAGGCAGATTCATGAAAGTGACAGAATACTGAGGCAGTTTATTTTCCCCAGCATCACAGCTACACTGGTGCTCAACAGGTTAATTAGAAAAATTATCTTATTGGACCAAGCCCTTCACAAAGCAGAAAAGACTCTCGTCGGGTTTCTAGTATCTGCAGTATGCTGGCTTCTCAGACAGCAACCATCTATCAAAGTCATTTCTCAGCAGCCCCATGGGTCTGCATCTGTTCAACCAACTGGAAAAAAAATGTCATGCAAGCTGTGTAAATGAATTCTACTCAGCTTTTCTTTCTTTTTTTTTTTTTTT
>VZTR01027786.1:145875-156731 GCA_013400775.1 Chaetops frenatus | reverse complement strand
GCTTCTCTACACTGTCTCCATTAGCCATATAAACAGTATGTAGCAAACTAGTAAGTGCTGTCCTCTGCCCACTGCAATGGTTTTCTGTATGGTTTTTTCATGATTACTTTTGATCTGGACTGAAAACAGTTCCATGTAAAACAATTTTAACTTATAACCATTTTTCAGTTCAAGTTGAGAGTCCTATGTTGCTGTGGGTTTTTACAAACACTGCTTTGGAACAGCCTTTTTGTATGCATACTAGCTTACATATAAACTCTAAAGTTATGCCTACTGAATGCACATCTGCCCCTTTCTTAATCAACTTAACCTCCCATTTCTCAGTGCATAAATCCTTCTCACATTCCATTCACATTTTGTCAATCTGCCACTAACTGACTTCAAAAGAAATTAGGATCTGTGTAAAAAAATCAGGGAAATTGGACAAAAACAGTGACAGAAATTATGGAGAACAGTGGTAAGGGAACAGACAGAAAGATGGGAAGAACAATGGTAGGTATAACAACCATTAACAAACTTTATCTCATTTTTAGTCCTGAACCTCACTACAAAATTGCTATAAAAAAGAAAAATAAAGTTGGGAAGATGTATTTTATTCTATTACACGAAAAAACATAAAATACAGCTACTTGTTGGCATAACATCTCTTCTAAACTTACCTTTGCACCATACTTGGAATAATTCATTTCTGTTAGTGTTACTGGCCGCAGCTTGTCAATATCTCCAAATGCCACTCCTGGAACATAGAGGGCACAAACAATGTGGACCCACCTAAAATAGCAGACAAAATTAGGTTACTATTATCAACATTTCTATCCTATATTATACTCACCCTTTTCAGATTTCAAAGTGCCTTGTAAATGTTGCAGATGCTAGATGAAATGCTTGAAGGAAAGTACATTAAAAGCAGAGATGGCGTGCCAATTTGGAATTCAGGAGCTCGGACCCTGAGCCACAGAGTAAGGCTTTTCAAAGCCACTGGGACTGCTCTGCTTGTCTGGATAAAGGGCTGGGCTACCCCCATTTTTATGTTCTGATGGCTCTCACAAGGGCTCCACACACTTTTCAAGGAACATGAAAGGTGTATGAAGATTTTGATATTACTTATAAAGCTAAGGCAGACAGATAATTTCATGATGTGATAGGGGAAGGAGATGAACAAAATTATACAGGCAGTCACAGCAAAACACTGAGCTCTGAGCTATGAAGCACTTAGAACACAGCATCAGTCAGACTTTGCACTGCTAGTTACACCTGTTAGTATCACCAAAACCAACTAGTTTTAAGCAACATAGAGAAGACTTGCATTCAGTAATGAACACATCTGGATACTATTACAGAAAGGCCTATCTGAAACTCAGATGAACAGACTGTTACTCAGTTGTTCCATTCTTCACTGGTTACAAACAAATCTTCACCCCTGAGGGACAGAAAATGAATCTGGACCTTAGTGTAGAGTAATCAAATGCCACACGATGGTAAAGGCTTCAAACCCAAAACTGCTCTTGACAGGCATCTTCCTAACCTCCTGAAACTCTCAGCTACCCAAAAACAGCCTTGAAGCAGAAGACAAATTTTCCTCTTCTTACGTCATGAAGACTTTCTAGAAGATCCAACTGTGTCACAAACTATCAGTTAGTGACAAACTCAAAATCTGTTCTGCACAGCATACATGACTCAAATTAACTGAGACAAACTACTGCAAATAATCTTACTGTTTTATCAAAATTCAGGAAGTATTTGCTAGTCCTTGCTAAGTCACCAGGTGGGAGAAAACACACTTGCCTTAGCAAGTGTGTTAATTCAGCACTTTACAATCTCCCCAGCCATTATTTTTTAACAGTAAATGTATCACTAGGTGAAGACTAAAACTCTCCTCTGTTCTAATCATGTAATAGAATCTACTCCCTGTATTCAAGAAGACTCATGATGATGTGAGAAACACTTCTTCCCTTGTCTCTTTTACCAGGGATTCAGTACAGACCTCCTACCACCTGCTTAAATCCGCACCCATGCTGCTGTGCTCTTTTTTCCAGTCTTCTACCACCCTTTAGCCTATCTCTTCTCCCTCCTCTTTAGATGTCAATTTAAAAAATTCAGTTATACCAGAGCAATAACATCCTGGGTTCAAGTGCATTTAAAACAGTTACTGTTATTAATTAGCTGCTCACAGATGAGAGAAATACTGAAGTTTATGGTTATATTATTCAGGAGCTCCATGTAGCCCTGGTTTTCCAAAGCAGCACACTTCTCATCAATGGTCCTTAGACCTACAATGCTGGAATTTATCACACTCAGATTTATTAAGTTTCATGTTATTTATGAACCATATATCCCAACAGAAATTCCAAAAAAGCAAAAAAGGTTCAGTAGCAAGCTCAAAAATACATCTGTATTTCAGTCTCTACAAAAGAAAACAATGATATTTCAATATACAAAATTGGTGGAGAGACTATTTACTTACCATTTTCCCCCAAAACAGTCCAAGATATTAACTGGATAACAGAGAAATCCCAGTAATAGTAAGAAACTATTTAAAAGCCATTAAATCACTTCACTCTTTAAGAAATTTCCCAGTTAATCTAACAAGCCACAACACTGACTGACCCATTGTGTCCTATCTAACAAGACTCTCTTCACTTGTGTATTTAAAAACAAGTATTTATCCTATGGTTAAATCACTCAGGTTTGAAATGCTAAGTAGTAAATTCCCTTTAAAAACATATTAACTTAAAACACTGAGAATAATATAATGTATTTCCCAAATACACATTTATATGCAAGAACTGCATTGCTTTGCCTCCACAGATTTTACTAGTGTTCTTCACATCCACAAAATTATTTGGTCATAGCATTGTAACTATAGGAAGATGCAAAGAAAATTTAAAATGAGTTACAACCTTGTCTTTAAACAATGTAGTACAAATATGACAGCTACCAGAGAACAAGCTGAGACACTCAAGTGTTCTGCCAAACTTCTTGCTGATCAGAAAGCAAGCAAACCTCATCATTGTTTTTATTACAGCATTAACACTCCAGCATGCCAGTACAACCCTCTAACTTAATACAATGTTACATGAAAAAAGTAAAGATTCTTCTCATTAGAAGATGAAAATTACATGTTCTGCCTGACTCCCCACAAAACCAGTGGAAGCACAACATGTCCCTGCAGGGGAGCAATGGAGCACCAGGTACCACTTCTGCCCTTCCATGCTGTACCCAGGAGTGGCAATAGCTTGGCCTAAATCACTACCATACTTTTATAAAATGTTTCTCTATTAAAAAAAAACGAAATTTTTTTGTAAACATTATGATTTACTAAAGGAAATACCTCATTGACATGAGCATATTGTACTTGTTTTCAAAAGGAAATTAAAAAAAATTTAAAAGCAAAATGCGAAACACAGAATGAGACTTGTAACCTTGAGATAAACAGACTTCTTGTTTGTAAATAAAAAACATCTGAATTCTGTAGGGCTTCTTTTCTATACTCTTCCTTTAATTTAGGGTGTGTAATACAGAACAAATCTTATAAATAGAAGTTACATATCTCCACAATAATTATACTTAACAAAAATCCAAGGTTCTGGTTGGAGATTTTTGATAGTAAGTTTTAAAACAGCCTACTAAACATACTCTCCAAAGTTCAATATAAAGATACACATCTTCTACAAGAAGCTGCTTTCTCAATTTAATTTGCAGAGTTTTTTCATGCTCCACTGGTGTATTTAATGCTGTGGCACCCTGTAGGAGTTTATCTATGATAAACCCAACAGCTGGCTGCTTGCTTCATACTGACCTTCTCAAAATGTTTTAGTACATGTCACCCAAGTATTGCAGTATTACAGATTTAAACTGCCATTTCTGTGTGACTGGCACACAAGTGCCTCATTTCTTTAACCACCTATATGTGAACTCAGACCTGAATCTTTATTAAAAAACATACACAAGTCAGTCAAGTTCACAGCTGAAGCAGCTTCAGCAGGTTTTAATACCAGTTTTAAATATTTTCCTGCTCATTTATTTAGCTGCACATGTTTTAGAAGCTTGTAATTAAGACAAATTGGGTAATCAAAGAAGAATAATCTTCCTTGTTACTTTACCATCCATTTAGCTTGGAGCAATGATGACAGATGTTGATTAGGAAGTAAGAAAAACTCCATACTGAAACAAGGACAGAATTTTCATTTTTGGATAATAGCATTTTGAGAAGTAAAATTTCATAAATTCCCATTTATACTTCTGAAACAGAGATTAATGTGAAAAAGCTTCTGCTGAGAAATTAAGCACCTTATTATTCTAATGATTCACCTTTCACATAGAAAGAGAAATTTGATTATGAAGAGAAACTGACTAGGTTTGATTTGTGTAATTTCCAGCACTGATATATATGAAGAATTTATTTTAAAAAGATGGTAATGGGATGAAGAGCAATGGTGTTAAAGGAATCTGTTACTTAGTAGTCTCTTCCTGCTAATATGTCAAGAAAAGCACTGAACTGGATTACACTTTACTGAGTACAATGGAAACATAATGAATGCTGCTCCAAGACCCTACCCTTAGTCCATAGTGCCCCCCCACGCTTGAGAATTCACATCTATAAATAAATAATAAAAAGAGAGCACAGGAATTTTCACATATTAGTAATGCGAATTAGTAAATAGCATTTGTTTTTTTCTAGCACATAATCTCTTCATCTGGGAGAATAAACTTACTCAGGATAGCAAAATCATGTTATCTAGCAAACTGAGATACAACAATAATAAATTACTGAGATAACGCCCACTGTCACCAAGGCAGGCATGTGCTTCTGCACAACCAATGTAACAAAGAAAATACTTCCAGGTTAACCAAAAGCATACCACCACATTACATGAAAAAAATTATGCAATTATTAAAATGTTGACTATAGTTTCTACTAGGATAATATGGGAAGTCATCTATATAGGGCTCAATCAAGAATATAATCTTCATAATTCAAAATAATCATAATATACTAGATCTGAATACCTTTAGCACACTTTCAGTATAAATTTTTTATGTTACTTTTCCCCACTACCTGGCATTACTGACCTGGTCCTTTGATCTACTTAAAAAAAAAACATGCAGTTTTCCTCCCACTCACATGTTACTTGAAAGTCAATAGACTTGAGCAGAGCCTCTACCAGGTATAGGAAAAAACCCAATCTTTTAAAGTAAGATGACATCAAATTCAAAACATCACTTATTCAGTCTTACCTGCCTGCATCAGTCTCCTTGAAGATCCCATCCTGGTTGGGACACAATTCACAGCTAGGTGTGACACCACATTTGCATGCATCACAAAACCAAGGCTCTGTGGAATTTTCTGAAGCTGAACTCATGATTGAGTCACTTTCTCCATCAACACCATAGCAACCTACACACAGGACAAGTGGAAGATCAATACAAGAAGAGACAATTGTAGAAGTAGCCACTTGCCAGTTATGACTTCAGAAGGAAACATACACACAAAATTCAGGGGAACTATTCGAGAAAAATACTGAGATACCCAACAAAGCTTACAACATTTATGAAACTATTATGGTTAGTGCAAAATTTACATTTTAAAGCGAGTTTAATTCTAAAAAGTCATCTGGTTTATGTAATTGTATTAGATTACAACTGAAAAACAAGAAGAAAAACTGTTTTACTTCAGCCACACTTGGTGTTCTTTGATTATCCATTAGGAAGGAAAGTAAGAAAACAAGACTTGAAGCAACCAAAGATTAAAAAAAACTCAATGTATTTTTTTTGAGTAAAGAAATATATTTTGAGAAAAAAGCAACAAGCTCTTCTCCCTGAAAATGAACACTTTTTGGAGGGAAGGGGAGAGTGTTTGGGTTTTCTTCTAGAGGTTCATTATGTCAGTAGAATCCAGTCAACAAATGTGCACTCCACTCTTCCACTTTGCATTTAGCATGCAAATCAACTACAAAAGAATATACACATGACATAAAAAACATTATTTACCCACTTTATGAGTTGTAGGACTGACCTTAAGAACCCTTGCGCAACTTCAAAACCAAAGCATAGTTTGTGGAGCACAAACTGACAATTCTGAAGACACCACAGTGGTGATTTATGAAATATATATATTTTAACCACTCCCATTTGTACCTGGTTTTAAATTACAGCTAGTCTCAATCATTCAGTTTCTCCATTTCTTTTCAGTACAACTAGGGTATTCTTTATGATTGCTAAGGTGCCTATGCATGCTTAATTACCCCAAATTTAGGAAAACAGTGTCTTTAAAGTGATTTGTTATTTAAATTTTGTTCTCTTTTAAAAGACCAAGAGTTGTATAAGTACTACTGCAAATGACAAAAAGGAAAATACGAAGGCAAATCACCACAAAACTGGGTTTTTTTCATATCCCACATTTTGAACATTTAGCTGCTATTCAATAAGAGAAAAAATATTTAATTGTCAACACTTAAAACACAGTAGAGACTTTACTAAAAAATTAAATTCAGCTATTTATCAAATGCAGCAATCAAGTCAGAATTTGTGCTTCCAGCGCAGTAAAATTACTCAATTCTACAATTAAATAGCAACATGATTTTTTATTTTGTTTCATTACCGGTTGGCTGTAATAAAATAGCGATAGTGCTCCAACTCCCCTTGTGACAGAAACAGAGGTCTGCATAATACACTGGAACTACATTCAGGAAAAAAGCAACACTGCAGGAACCGTTTAAGAAACATAGTCTTCCATTACAGAATGGGCCTCATCAGTAAGAATTAAAGAAAGATGGCAGAATGTTTCTTTTCATAATAAAAAGTGTCCTAGAATGAAAGGACAGGTAATGTGCAGAAGCACACTCAGAGACAAATTTCATTAGGGATATACAAGATCATATAGCTCATGCATAAGGTAACTCCATCTTCCTTATAATGTGATATCAGTTTTAAGCAACATTCCATAGAGTATTTTTTTTAAATTCTAATAACACCATTTTGAATACATGCCAGCAAATCTTTTCAGCACTAACACTAACATACAAACATATGGTCCATTGATTTCATACAGCTGATGAATCATTAACCTTTCGGTAATTCCTTCAGACTTCTAAACATATTAACATTTTCCCAAAAGTACTTACCAAAATTTTCCTAACATTACATATGCAGCAATACTGTCCACAATCACATAGCAAAATAAAATCAGTTTCTTTCAAACACTGATGCTTCATTACCAATTGAAAGATTTGCTTTTCTAGTCTAAGTGCTATCAGTCTACTAAAACTAGAATGACTTCCCCAAACTGTCTTACCTTCATTCTGAAATACTTGCTTTATTATACTTATCAGTCATTTATATCTGATTGTTTTTTTATCCTTCCTCCTAGAAAATGATACAAACACGTCGCAATTATTTACTCCTTATCACATGTGCTGGCATTAAACATTATTTCTGTAACAATGCAAATATAGGTCCTTTTCTAAAGTTAAAAAAAAAGTCCATCTTTTTAACAGTTTTTTTTTGCCCTAATTTGTATATAGATCTTAGTGACTTTAAACCTTTAAAGAGTTTAAGATCTGACAGATAAGAAGGCATTTACTCTTTTAGTTAACTGGCATTTAGCAAATGCTGAACACCACACTGTTACAACCAGCAAAAGGTGTGGTCTTTAGTTGGAGAAAACAGACTAGATGACCATTAATCCGTGCTGATAAAAACATTAGAACAATCTGGTCCATCAGAAAGCTGAAGTAAAGGAAAACCAGCCTGTAAGACTGCTGCTGACCTGGTGTCCACTACCACATAAAGCTACTGAATCAAAGTTGCAATACAAAACCTTGTTGGCTCTGAAGCTAGGTTTCACAGAAGATACTTCATAATTGTTCTTGACTGAATAGTGGCAATGGCCAATTTCAGCATGCTCCAAAGTCTAAAACAATTACTTCTTTAAATATATCTTTTCAGGATCCTCAGAAATGCTGAATACAGCCAAGGTTCACCTTACTACTACCTGCCTTCTTCTGCTATTCTGAAAAAAAATTATTTTGTTCCAATTAACAAAAAGTTTAAAAAGCATTATTTTTATGACTTCAAAATGCATAGATATGCAGATACAAAGCTGCTACTTGGTAAATCCTTTCATCTGAGTATTAAGTGACTACACTGAAGACCAATTTGAAGTTGCTCAATCCAACTGTTCTGTATGAATTATTGGGAACTGCTGGTGTTGAAACAGAAAGCAACCTAAGGGCTCACTTAGTAAAAGCATCAGGGGGTAATCTTCAGGTTCCCTCTAAAAGTACCCCAATTGTACAGAGAGTGTGACTCCTTAAGGCCTGAAAGGGCAACAGGAGGAAGGATACAGAACCTCTTCAGGATGTGTCTTGTTCCAGTTATTATCACTGCACCTCTGACCTATTTGGCATTAAGTCAACCATCTGCCCCTTGACTGGAAAATCCGCTGAAGGAAATAAAAAACCACTATGCCTAAAATGCATGCTGCCTTTCCTTAACAATTCACAAAAATTCTGAAGTCTGGGTCTTCAGAATACCTCTAAGAGCTCCTTTTGAATTGACGTGCATTAAATCCTCGTGTTTGTATACTCAGATTATTGTATCATAACTGCATTTCTGACACCTCCTCGAACACCGTTTACACTAAACAATAAAACCAGTTTAGTATAATTCTAATCTATGAACTTAAACACATGAAATTCAAGAAGGTAAAATTTTCACACTGCTTACTGTTCCATTAATAGCATCTATATACTTACTGTTCCATTAATAGCATCTATATATTACAATTACAGCCAAGTTGTCTACTGAATGTAGGCCATTCTATACAGAAAACAAGCTTTTTTATTCCCTGATTTAGAAGTAATTTTACTCTGTCAATAGCTTATATTTTCATGTGATTGTCAATACAAAGAAATTGCACACACTTTAAAATAATACCATTAAAACAATTGCTCTGATATTTGTACCACTGAGAAATACAGGAATAGAGATCTAATTCTTGTCATGGCTGTAGCTACAGGTCCTCTATTTCTCTGGGAAGACAATTTTTTGCCAAAGAGGCTATCAGCATCTATATATACTCTGAAACACAAACTTTATGGTAAACTATATGTTTGCAAAATTAAATGCTGTGAGATCACAGTATTAAAAATATATTTCATTCAATTCTTAACTGAACCAGCAGTTTCAAATAAATACATTAATAATTTCATGCATCATAAATTCAGAACAGTATTTTTATTTAGTAAATGGAGAGTACCGAGGTACATGATTTTGAAAAATGGATTTTTATACCAGACAGCAGCAGACCACAGTAAGGGGCAAAATTAAAATGCAAAAATGTTTTACTACACTGTAGAGCATATGGCAACTACACTATCACTTCTGGCAAGAGAAGTTTTACTCTCTGACATACACACCAAAATACAGTAAGAAACAAAGACAGGAGCAACTAATAGCAACTAACCCAAGGGCAACAACTGGCAAATGTACCACCTATACTTGTGGCACATGCTATGATGTGTGCCAGACATCTTCTTCAGACATACTGCAATCAAGATGTCAAAAAAACTGACAATAGTTGGGGGTGTCCTGCTATTACCAGATCTTAGCACAAATGCATTTATTCAAAATGACAGATTGATGTCTAAAGAAGACTTTTATAAAAAGAAATTACAATTATCTTCATAGAGAATTTAAAATTCTGAAAAGCAACTCTAAAAATTCAGTAAGAAATATTTTTTACCTTTTTTGCAGGGGCGGAGAAGGAGGACATGACAGGGATAGGCTGATATGTGAAATGAGAACAAATTTTTAATTGATGGACTTATGAATTAATTACAGGCTTTTCAAATTAACAGATGAATGCATTTTGTAAGAGTGGGTATGAAATTAGCATTATACATATGCTACTTATACAGTTTTAAAGGCATTTAAAATTCAAGCCAGTTATTTACTCCACTAAGCATAGATTTTTGGACACATATCTGCAGTGCAAAGACAGCTTTTGGACAAGTGATGCAGGCCATGCAAGTGATATGAACATCAGCAAACAGCTGTATTAGAAAGTAAACTGAGTTTCCCACAATCTCAAAACTCAGCAGTAAGTCAAGTAAAGGTACGTATTAAGGGTCCATGACTTTAGGTCTGAATGAACACTCCCGTCTAACTCTTGCCTGTGTAGCTGCTTCCACATGAGCTCTGACAGAGTTGCTTCCAGATGGGTTATCACCCCTCTTTTTCCACGGAAGACCTTATGTAACAGCTCATTAATGCAAGCAAGCAATGCAACAGGAATACAAGCCACAACTGAACAGGCAGCTGCTGCACCAAGTCCTCAAAAGGAAAACGTGGTAGCACCAAATATCCAGGAGGGAGCCCTGGTGTCCAGAAGTAGAGCAGTACTTGTACTTTGACTCAGAGCAGTATTTTCTCACCTAATGAATAACTTCACATTAAAACAGAAGTGGCTGTCATAGTAAAACCACTTTCAGTCACCAGAAAGGTTCTGTAGTGGACAGAAACTTCCACTTGAGCACAAAAGCCTAAGGTGTAAGACACCCTCCCAGTGAAGCAAAATAGTTTCTGTAACAGTCAACAAGGAGAAGGAGAAAGTAAGGTCTTCAGGAGAAGAACAATCAAACTGCCAATATCATCACTATATGGGACCCTGGGTGGGACACCAGTAGAGTGTGAAATGAGTGCACTCTTTCCACATAATTATTTACCAGGCTACAAAGAAGCGAAAACATGTTCATTCATAATACCACTTGAAATTGCATATAAAAACTATGAAGAAAACCCCTGTGGTATTCTACCAGCTTGCTTTGGGCATTTTGGAATAACTAGCTTTGATT
>VZTR01027786.1:112447-129960 GCA_013400775.1 Chaetops frenatus | reverse complement strand
GAAAGTCCAACAAGGCAATACTGGTGGGAGTGTGTTAAAGACCACCCAAGCAGGATGAAGAGGAAAGCAAAACAGTCTAAGCAGTTGGGACATGTCTCACAACCACTAGCCCTCATTCTCATAGTGGACTTCAACTTACCAAATGTCTGCTGAAAACACAATGCTAGAGGAACTGGTCCAGAATGTTCTTGGAGCATGTGGAAGATAACTGCCTGACACAACCAATGAGGGAGCCTACTAGGGAAGACCTAACAGGACCTGTTATTTGTGATCAGAGAAGGACTCGTGGGTGATGTGATGACTGTAGGCTGTTTTGGGCAGAGCAAACTTGAAATGATAGTTTCCAGTTCTCAGAGAAGCAAGAAAGGGGGTCAGCAGAACTTCTATCCTGGACTTTCAGAGAGATGATGCCCTGTTGAGACACTTAGTCAACAGTGTCTCTTGGGAGGCAGTCTGGGAAGGCTGGAGATTCTTCAAGGAAATCTTAAAAGCACAGGAGCAGGCCATCCCTATGTGCTGAAAGACAAGCCAGCAGAAAGAAAGACTGATGTGCCTGAACAGAGAGCTGAGAGCTTAGAATGAAACTCAGAAGAACAAAGAGAATTTAAGGCTTTTGGAAGAAGGGGCAGGCAACTCAAGAGGACTACAGGGATTTGTCCTGAGGGACAAATGAGGGTTTGCAGGGACAAAATTAGAAGGGCCAAAGACTAACTAGAACTTAATCTGACTACTGCCATAAAAGATAATAAGTACATAATCAACAAAAGGAAGGCTAGAGACAATCTCCACCCTTTACTGAATGAGGAGGGAAACGGTGCTGAAGGATGAGGAAAAGGCTGTGGTACTTAACGCTTTCTTTGCCTCAGTCTTTAACGGCAAGACCCATTGTTCTCTGGGTATCCATCCCCCTAAACTAGAAGACACACACAGGGAGCACAAGGAAGCACCCATATTCCAAGGGGACATGGTCAGTGATCTGCTACATTTCTCAGATATGCACAGGTCTGCAGGCCCATTCAATCATTCACCAACAATCCTGGCTAACCAGGGAGGTCCCAGATGAGTAGAAGTTAAAAAAATGTGATACCCATCTGCAAGGGTCAGAAGGAACATCCAGGGAACTCCAGACAGTCCTGCCAGCCTCACCCAGGGAGGTCATGGAGCAGATTTTCTTGAATGCCATCATGCAGCATGTGCAGGACAACCAGGGAATCAGGCCCAGCCAGAACTGGTTGTGAAAGTAGGTCCTCCTTGACCAACCTAATCTTTCTATGACAAGATGACCTTCTTAATAAACAAGGGCAAGGCTGTCAATGCTGTCAACCTGGATTTTAGTAAAGCCTTTGATGCAGTTTCCCACAGCATTTCCTGGAAAAACTGGCTGCTCATGGCTTGGATAGGTGCACTGTTTGTTGGGTAAAAAACTGTCTAGAGGTTGAACGGCCAGACAGTGGTGGTGAAGAATTAAACCCAGCTGGTGGCTGGTCACAACTGAGTTGCCCATGACTCAGTTTTGGGCCCAGCCCTGTTTAGTATCTTCACTGACAACCTGGACAAGGGGATTGAGTATACTATCAGAGAGTTTGCAGACAACACCAAGCTGGGCAGGAATGTTGATCTGCTGGAGGGAAGGAAGGCTCTGCAAAGTGATCTGGACAGGCTGGATTGATGGGCCAAGGCCAATTTTATGATGTTCAACAAGGCCAAGTGCCTGAACTTGGGTCACAACCATCCCATGGAGCGCTACAGGCTGGGGGCAGAGGGGCTGGAAATCTGCCCAGTGGAAAGGGGTGGGGGTGCTGGTTTATATTTAACTGAACAGGAGCCAGCAGGTGCCCAGGTGGCCAAGAAGGCCAATGGCATTTTAGCCCGTACCAGCAATAGTGTGGCCAGCAGGACCAGAGCAGTGACTGTCCCCCTGCGCTCAGCACTGGGGAAGCCATGCCTTAAATCCTGTATCCAGTTCCGAGCTCCTCACCTCAAGAAAGACACTGAGGTGCTGGAGTGTGTCCAGAGAAGGACCATGGAGCTGGTGAAAGGTCTGGAGCAGAAGCCTGACAGAGAGCAGCTCAGGGAACGGAGGGTGTTTAGCCTGGAGAAAATGAGGCTCAGGAGAGACCTTATCACTCTCTACAACTGCCTGAAAGGAAGGTATAGCAAGGGGTGGATCAGTCTCCCCTCCCATGTAACAAGTGATAGAACAAGATGAAATAGCTACAAGTTGCAACAGGGGTGGATTAGGTTGGCTGTTGGGAAAAGCTTCACAGAAAATGTTGCTTCTCAGGAAAGTACTTGAGTCACCATCCTTGGAGGTATTCAAAAGATGTATAGATGTGGCACTTAGAGACACAGTTTAGTGGTCAGCTTGGCAGTGCTAGGTTAATGGTTGGACTCTATCTTAAAAGGTCTTTTCCAACCTAAACAATTCTACAATTCTGTGATACTTGACAGCTCTCAAACATTTTATAAGTAATCCTAAAGTTATACTCTCATACTAGACATCACAGATTAAATGCCATATGTATGCTCAAAGCAAAATGTATTTTTGTATCTCATTTCACAGGTGCCAAGTGCCTATGTACACTATTTGTCTTACTGTAAATAAGGTAACACAGGCTTTTGCCACATTAAAATTAACTGAAATTTTAAGTTAGCTTTCATTATTTTCTCTTGCTTTAATTCCCCACCATAAATCTATGACAGACATTTGTTTTGATGCTTTAAGTGTGCTGTTGCATTTCTAAATAGTCTTAGACTTCTTGCCAATTTAAGCATTCACTTTGTTTTGGAAGGAATCTTAGTCTTGGTATAGTGTGATCTCTAACAGTACTCTAATTTACTAACATTGATTCTTATACATCAATACTACACCACACAATAATTTAAAGCAGAGAGCAAATAAACACTATTTTCACTAACTTCTCTCCTTCAATTTCTCTTTGCCTTCTGCCTGCATATCTTGCTTTCTACTCTCCTTTATACATTCATATACACACCAGAGATATCTATAGTAAGAGATATCTCTCCTTGATTTGAATGCATCCACTGTGATAGGTGCTTTTCTAGAAAGAGCTATTCTGTGATAACAGCAATTTTTACAGGTCTTCTTCTGTCAGCTGCACTTTTACTGAGGAAGAGGCTGCAGTATACAATTTTCTCCTGGAAAGAAATGCTTAAAGAATGGCTCTTTCAAATTGGCAACCATATCATGTCATTCCCAACAGGAGAGAAGTAAAGCTACTCTAAGTGAAAGATGCAGCCGGATACACCATCAAATAGTGAAGAATACAGAGTTCCACTGAGGACAAATATGAAAGATAACAGATGGGAAAAAGACATCATTTGTTCCTCTGCACCTTGTATCTTTACCTCTACTAAGCACAACAGCAGGTGGCAGTCAAATCCAAAGAGGATAATTCTGAAAAGAACAGAACATTATGCCACAGAATTAACACAGAAAAAGAAGTGTAATAAAGAAACACTCCACTCAGGTGCAGGGTCTTGTATAACATATATGATGCACAACACTTCAGGGTAAACCTACTGAAATCACTACATGAGTTAACAAAAAAAAATCCTCACAGAGTTTTGCAGGACCATTTTACAAACAATTTTAAATAGGACACCCCATAATTTTGATATTTTTTTCAACATTATAAGAAAATTCATGTATACAGACAGCAAGTGCTGCACTACAAAAGTACCTGGCCAGCCACTCACAGGAGACAGTCTGGTTCTTCAATGCAGAATTTGGCTTACTAAGCAGCTCTTTAAAAAACAGATTTATTGATTGTTTTAAATGAACTCTAAAGGATAAGTTAGTTACAGGCAATCATGGACTCAATTTTGGACTTGCCTCTTCCACTAACAAAGCTTAAGAAACTCCAAATAGTAGACGAGAAGCATTTGGAATCATTTTAGAAAACTCTTGTTTGCACCAAATCCTATCTGGTTGAGTCTTTCCAAAGTGCTCAAAGCTACCTAGAACAAATACAACCAAGGATCCTGGAACACTGGAAAACTGAGCACACAACACAGAAAGCAATTACTAAGTTATCACTACTAAATAATATTATTTAATAATCATCTAGCCTTCATGTAACAAAGAGCCTACAGTGGCCTTTACAACACCCTCTTTTTTGAGAGCAGTAACAAAAACCAGGACGCAGCTGAAGTTAATGTCACTCAACCACCACCATCTTATCTATTGGTCCTTTACCCTCCCTCTCCCCCACCACAAGGCAAACAACTAGCCTTTGACATGATTATGTAAAATTACCTAGAGATCTCTGCTAAAATACCACGTTATGCACCATGTACAATCCCTCACCCAGGGTGCCTGCATCCTGATGGGTGGGAACCATGGAAAGCACTACTAAAACTATTTGTCAACAGACCATAAGTTTCCTTACAGAAGAACAGCTCCAGCACTACTAAAAATCCCTGGGACATGTGCCATACCAAACATGCAAAAACAGCTGTACTTCCTATACACCTGAGCTAGGTATCACAAATAAAGACTCCACAATACGTCAAGGTAATGCTCAAACTAACCAGGGAGCTACAATGTTAATAACTGGATGTAAAAAATAGGCAGGAGAACCTAGACCATGTATGGAAAATAAGAATTTTTAAATTACCAAAGGCAGAGTTATGTAACTGGTAAAACTGTGATCACATTTGTCTGTTAGACACAGAGGTCCATTATGCTATTATCAATAAAACTATAAGAAAGAACTAAAAAGGCTTAATACCTCACTTGCAACATAATTTCAAGAAAGAGAATCTAACACACCAGTTATATGTAGCCCCCTAGCTTTCTGTGTTATTTTGCTGCACACGGTGATCAAACACTGGTAGACTACCGGCAATTCCACACTGGCAGTCCTGGCAGTTAAAAAAATTGAACTGTCCAAAGTAAGATGATTAAGAACATACAAAACCAAACCAATGCAGATTAAGATGCTACAGCTCTATGGAGAGAAACTGTCTTCTCAAATAATGTTTTGAAAAGGAGTATCCAATACGTATTAACTGCAGATGGAGACTGGACAGAGTAGGAGATGAAACTGGCCACTGATCCACAATTACACATTTCAGAAAACAAGTTTTTAGTTTAATAGAAAAAATGATGGAAAGGGAACAAAGGAAAGTCATTTAATAAGCAGCCTCCTCACTTCTACACTAGCAATGATTATGTCATATGACATTTCAGTAGATGTCTCTTCAAGTTGCAAAACCATTCCAAACTAAAGATTGCCAATTTTGAGTCATTAGGAAGTGCTTCATTTACAATGTTAGAATACTGATGAAATTGGGTGCCATACCAATTGCTTGTCAGAAAGCACCTGGAATAAGAGAAATCCCAGTGTTTCCAAAGAGAATGGAAGTCGAAAATCTTGTCCATGACTCCAAAGTTTTATTTAGGGTGGCAGACCTCTGTACAGACAAAAGTTTTACCTGGGATGAAGATACACCAAAAGAACATAATGCTGGTATTTTCCAATTTCTCAATTAGAAAAAGCCCTTGTGCATTCCAGTCTCAGGAACTACATTAAATGGAAATACATGATAATTTATTAATGATTAATAAGTCAATATTTTCTTTTACCTTCACTGTCTACTGAAACACCTTACAACTTTACTGTTGCCTGTCATTTTAAGTTTAGTCTCAAAAAAACCCGTATTTGTTTCTTCATCAAGATTTCAGTACTGTTAAACACTACACTGTTTCGATCCTTCACAAACACTTCTTTATATTACAATATCCTATATAGGAAAACAAAAGTGCAATCTCCATTGTGATAAGAGGAAACAAGTTACATAAAGGTAGTGATATTTGCAACTTTTTATTTCTAGATCAAGACACAGGCTTTTAAGAATAGTTAATATATGCATTTATGTAGATCATTACTTGTTTTAAACAGATCTTGTACTCACTTCAACTGCAACAGTAGTACATAATATATATGCAAGTCAGGCTCCACACTATACACCAAAAAAAAAATTATGTGTGTATCTAAAATTTTGAGTCAAAAAGACTAGTTGCAGAAGTAGTGACAGGATTGAGTTCTTCAAAGCTCTTCAGTTATTTTCTTCTTAGCTACACTGTGATAGGAACTAGTCCTTAAATTCACATGTGATTCTTGTTCAGGGACCACTACATTCCTTTGTTTGATTTCAATTTCAGTATATGTGCTGACAAAACTGACTGAGTTCACCGATGAGAGAGAAGAAAAGTGGTAAATTCTTGCTTGGGAATCCTGCTGGGAGTTACTCTACACCTGTGCTCTGATTTCTGACATCAGTGTATCTCCAGCTGCTCCCATTGCAGAAAAAAAACCAACAAAAGGACTCCCCAAACCACGCTTTAGTTAACTTAAAAGCAAAATTTCAAATAACTGATGTGTATTGTGAAAGATACTACTAAAAGTCTTCAGTGGAGTATATTACAGCATAATTATTTCAAGTCACATGTTTGTACTCACTCCAAGAGGAGGGACAGGTTTTTTTGATTGATCCCACATTTACAAAAACCAGAGAAATACAGTACTTTAGAACACAGTGTTACTAACAGAAACAGAAAAGCCATTAAGAATTACTTGCTCAGTATAACGATGAAGAAAAGCCCAGAGGCCTGAAAAAGATTTACATTAAGTAAACTTACAAGCATATAACAGTTCTAAAATCAATTTCTCTAAAGAGATGTCAGAATGTTGAGGTCTTTTAAGCGGAAAAGACCAACTGACTGTTGGTATTATTACCTAAATCCAAAAGAAAAGAAAATAACTACACCATAAGTAAAAGTCCATATCGCCTGTGGATTTTTTGGTGGAAATAGAAGTTAAGTGATTTGAAATATTTTTTATAATGAAAAAATTTACCAAGGCTCCAGGACTCTGAAAACAAAAGTTCCAAAATGCCAACTGCTCCCTAAAACTAATTAATACTTCTCAAATCCTTACTGCATTGCATATTCCTAGAAATCTGGCAGAACAATGAAGGTTTGTAAAAGTTTAGGTGTTCTGGGTTCATTCCCCATATATTTGCACAGAACCATCTACTAGTACATTTCACTGGAGATACTAAAGCTCACACATATGGATACAATCATCAGGGAGAAAACAACTCCAGAATTATTTTAATTCCATACTTAAAGAATCCTTTAACTTAATTTTCAAATTTGTTTTGTTATTTCAAACACCTATACGTGCATTTGTGAATGAAGTAAACATCAACATATGTTGTGCAGCTGTGGAATTACCACACTAGAATTTATGTTCATGTTCAGTGCAGACTGGTCCTTACTTCTGGCACACTTACTTCCTTTTGTAAGCAAACTATACAACATCATTCTGAATTCAAGCAAATACTAAATACTGATTTGCTGACAGGCTGCTCATGGAGAGTCCTATATGTGTGTGTGTGTGTGTGTGTATATGCAAGCGTGTAAAAAGGCCCCTTTATTTAATCACTTCTTCCAGTCAAATCTAAATGAACTAAGTGCAAGGAAATTTAACAGCATGTTATACCAGCTTTATTTTAAATCAGTACAGATGTATTGATTTCCTGTAACTATTCCTTTAAACTTGCACGACACATAAGAAACACTTATTTGCAGTAACTTTCCATTCCCTAACTTCTCCAAACCCTCACAAATTTCTTTTTCCACACTGAAAATCTTTGAATAACATAAAAGATGTTAAATTCTCCTGCTGTTTCAAAGTGTTTTCACAAAATTTTAAGTTTTATTAAACAGAGCATTGATTTCTCCTACAAATGGTAGATATAGGTTCAGAAATGCTAAAACAACACTTCATGAGATATATGAACACAGAACAGCAATTAGAAAAAAAAAATTAAGTAAAACTTTGGTTTTTCGCAAATGCTTGTTTCAATTCAGTGTTGCTTATTTAAAGAAAACTCTATTCAACTTCCTCAAAATGAAATTGATTTTGAAATACACTCAAGGCTAGATACTGATCAGCCCACTCTAGTATATATACAATGTCCTTAAAGTCAAAAAGGATAGCAATTACAAATAAATCTTCTGCACTCACACACTGTTGAGTCAGGAAGCTGTATTTATTATTTTAAATAAATGACTGTCTTTTGACCAACTAACATACTGCTTTGAATTATGTGTTCATCACCTATACTTCCCTTCCAATCCTCATTTTTCCTTAAATCCTGCCTACGTTACTGTTCCAAAACAGAGAGATTTTCTAAGGCAATTAAAAATAATTTCCTTTTATGGCAAATTATATCCTTATTCAAAAGAAAGGACCACAAAGCCTCAGAACACAATTAAAGGAGTAGATGAAACAAGCCCCCAAAAGTCTTAACATGAAATTGGTACGATGACATCAGTTTTACTCTCTTAAGCCACTGCAGCCTGCTCTACCAGAACAACCAAGAGAAATATGTTTAAGCCTAGGGGAAGAGGTAGTGAGAAGAACAAAACCGACCAACCAAAACAAAACAAACCACAAACAAGGAGCATTAGGGCGTATCTTAAACCTGACACAGTGTGAACTACTATTAAGCATTTTTAAGTTCATCAATATGGAGGAACTTGCCAAATGTTAAATAAGCCTTTAAATAGGAACATTTTTGCACTATATATTCAGAGACAACATACACCAGCATCCCCAGTGCAGAAATAACAAAGTCAAGTTATTTGACAAGCTGCCATAATGTTTCCCTCACATTTATACATCCTGCATCTTCTTGTTTATTTCCCTCAGCATACACCATAGAATATCCAATGTGCAGTTTATTGAACTGAACGACCAAAATGGTCCCATCCCTTCTTCCCCTTTCCTTCAATATACTAGAATTTACTAATTTTATTTTGGCCATCTTGTCTGTTATCAGTTTCTGTGAATGTTCACTGTAGATGCAGGAATTTGCACATATAGAAAGGACTGCAAAGCAACAACACTCAGTGGTAAGGACTTCCTTCCAGTATGAAGTGTGTTCACTTTTCTCCATATTTCTATCGGAATGGACACCTTAAGTTTATCTATAGTAAAAAACAGTAAAAACCACAACAGACTATCTTTATGCTTTAGGTTTTTACTCACCAAGAATTAACCTTGAGAAAAACTCAAGTTCATAAGTCTACAACAAACTATTATCCAGACTTGTTCAAAACAAAATGGCTTTAGATTATTCTTATTTCAATACTAAATATAGTGAATATTCCAAAAATTATCTCTACACAGAAGAGCTCAAAAGCAATAAATACAGTTAAGGCAGTCTGCACAGAAGCTACTCAAATGTTTCTACCAAAACTTGGTCTCACAATCATGAGAACTGTGTTGAAAAAAAAATAATCACAACTGAAGTATTGATTCCCAGTTATCCAATCAAGTCACTCCCTTCACGGGGCTCCAAGTCCTAGCAGACTCACTACAAGCATTCTGTCCCCTATATGATATTAAATGAGCAACCATGAACCAAAAATGAGATAATTCAGAACGAGGACATGAGAAAGCATATTTACCTGAAGCATCTCCAACTTTAAAATCACTGTCATCAGAGCTATCATAATCTAAAGCTTCCAGCAGCGAAGCTGCCAAAGGCTTCACCTGTCTTCTCTTCGAACTGCGGTCCACTGCAGGGAAAAAAACAGTGTTGTTAGTGGGTGGCATACAGAGAATTCAGCATCGCTAAGGACATTAAAATTACAAGGCAGCACGGGCGTGACAGGCAGGGGCAGTCCCGAGATGCAGCCGCCCCGGGGTCCCGGGGACAGCCGCTGGCACAGGTGAGGCAGGGCAGGCTCCGCCCGCCCGGCGGAGCGCGGGTGCTCCCTGCAGGCGCCGGGCACCGCACGGCATCGCGCACCGCGGGCTGCCCGCAGCCCCGGCAGGGCTGGGTGGGCATGGGGGCCGCCAGGCGCCCCAGGAGGAGCCAGTATCCTCCGAGGTCGCGCCTCGGCGTGATCCGCCAGCGACCAGACCCAGGGGGGACGTACAGCCGGGACCGTGGGACGCCCAAGGGACGGCGATGCGCCCGCTCGCCCGGGGGCGGGGGCGCTCCGCGGGCACAGCGGCACCGCCGCGGGACAGAGCCGGCAGAACCGCTGCGGATCACTTACTAAAGCCTGCGCGAGTGGGCGGCGGGCGGGCAGGGGCCCTCGGGTGCAGNGCTCATTCGCAGGGTGCTGCCCTGTGAAAAACAGCTCAAAAAACCGCTCTGGCACTTTTCCATTTCCCGTGTGGAAACGGGAAAGCGTTACGAAGCTGTTCTCATTTAACCCCTGCTCGAAGAGCTGAGTTTCTCGTGGGCTCTGTTGCATTGTCAAGATCAGTCCTGCACTTTTGAAGAACAGAAAGCCATTGCATTGGGAAGAAAAAAAAGAAAGCTGGGAAGAGATGTTCAAGGCCACGTTGGATGGGGCACTGAGCAACCTGGTCTAATTGAGGATGTCCTAGCCCACGGCTGCAAATAGGTGACCTTCAGAAACGTGGCCTTCAAGCCCTAACCATTCTGTCATTCTGTGAAAATACAATTCCCAGGGATTATTGTTTGACCGTATCACAGGAGTCTGGGAGCACAAAAGCACAGAGCCTAATGGTGAGAGATGGACAGCAGAGAGCAATGCTGGGCCATTGCCTTTGTAAGAAGCTTTGCCTCGGTTGCAGGGGCTGTCCCTGGCCCCTGCACGCACACGGTTTTCCCCTCGCCTCTCCCCTCCACACAACCAAAATGAGCCACCTGCACAAAACTTTTAAAAGAACTGATGCTCTGGCACGCAGCTGCCTTTAAGAGCTCGAGGATCGAGAGTAGTGCTAAACGTGATAGCTTCCAACAGGATCGTAAGGGCTTTAAAATTGTAAAATGTGTGTTCAATGATGGATAAATGCAGGGCCAAACTCGTTCTATGGTTGTATGGAAAATCACGCTATAAAAGGCCAGTGCCCATAAAAGAGACAGAGAACTCCTTCAACTTTATTCGAATAAAGGGAGAGAGTCCACTGGGGCACACCCGCGGGGTTTTCTCTCTCGAGGTTTTGTGGGCGCAGCCTCCTTTTATCCTAAACTCCCTGCCGCATGTTGCCCTCTTCCTTTCCCACCTTCTGAGGCACTAGGAAGGTACAGCCTTCCCAAAACGCCTACCACATATTCCCCCCTTGAACCTGTTAGTTTAGCCCGAAGTTCAGAAGTTCGGGCTTGTGCAGACCCACTTGGTCTGTTTCAGAAGTCAGACTGAGCTCTGTAACAAACCTGCTGCTTGAAGTTAGGGACATTAAGACCCATTTCAAAGACATTAACACCCACACCTTCATCCATCAACTTACTTGTAAAGACATTAGTACACATCTTCCCTATCACGGTGAAGTGTGGAGGGGACATGAAGTTTGGCAAGTATACATTCTGTGGCCAGAGCCTGCACTACATTTAGCACAGTGCTGCACGTAGCATCCACACAAACCTTCCCAGAGCCAAAACTCATCCTGGCATTGCAAACATGGGTAGCTTGTTGTTGGTGTGTAAGTTTTTAAATAGAGCACAGAGATGGTTGGTTGGTATATGTTATAATTATGCAGCTGAAATACTTTCAACAATAATTTTTTGTGTTTCTGGTTTTGAGTATTTTGGAAGGACAGAAAATTCCAAAGATAAGTGTAAATTCTGCTTTCCTGTTCTTGAATTTCCTGGGGGTTTTGTGTCGTGTTATCACGTCCATAGTTGATGTGTTCACACTGACTGCTCCTGTTTCCTCCTTCAATACTTTAGCTACATAGGAGACGTGACTGCAAAGTGAATTATTTTCCTGAATCTGGTTTTGCCACCTCTACCCAAATATGCTATCGGCCCATGAAATCTAGTATTTTCTTCCAGCTCTGACCAGCTTCCCTGTTCAATGAGGAGTTGTGTATGTCAGCTTTTCACTCCCTGCGTGTTTTCTTTTCCTTTTTACAGGCAATCCCCATCCTACTTTCCTTTCACACAATATTTCAGTCCTGAAAGACAAGTGTCAGGGCTCAGATGAGACTCTGCAGATCCCTGATAACGTGGGCAGCAGCAGGTTCTGCAGAACCTCCTCCCTGCCAGTGGACAAGCCCCTGCTCTTGTCCCATACACAGTGAGTGGCAGGACAGCCCAAATCACGTGTTAGAGAAAGGAACATTAAAAAGAACTGCCCCCAAATTTGGCCCAAATAGAAGATCAGGCTGAGCAGTGCAGACATCTTCCAAGAATGAGAGCTTTCAGACAATGGAGAGGAGCACCCTGTAGAAGAGGAGGAATTTATGAATCCTTTAAATAAGAATGTCAAAGCAGATGTATGGACTGTCTGAATTTCACTTCAGTCCTCTGGGACAGGCTGCAATTTTAGGATTATTCCAGTCTCTACCTACATAGTTCTGGCAGGAATAGGTGATCAAACAGAGGTTAATTAATGGCTGCCTGTCCCTGCTCCTCATTAGCACCTCACATTCCTCAACTGCTCCTTCGTCCTTTTCTCTTTTGTACTCTGTCCCATGACTCAAGCCCTCTCAGCCTTTCTGTCTTTTTCTTGTCCCAAATATTTTTTCCCTCTCCTTTTTTCCCTCTCCAAAGGAATATTCACACTTTCATTTCTGAAAATAACTTGCACGCACCTTTTTTATCTTCTGTAGTCAGCTTGCATACTTTGCCCTCATTCCTCAACAGAAAAAAAACCCCACATCAATAAAAGGAAAAGAACTGTGAAGTGCCTAAAATTTATTCCCTGTTTCTGTAACCTTCTGGGCACTGCAAAGACAGGGCTTACCAACGAATCTTCCAAAGGTAGTAATTAGAAGTAAATAAAACATATAGCTCAGAAATTAAGTAGAACTACCAGTTTATCTTTTGTTCATCCTTCTTTGGAAGTTTCTGGCTATTAAAACATCTATTAAAAGGTAATTCCCCCTTTGTAGATGCTAGTAGAGGCAGGTTATTTCAAGCAAGGGGAAAAGAAGGGACAATTCATGCTCCAAATGAAAGAAACCTTCAGAATGTCTGATCCCCTTATTTCTGCAAGGCCTTTGCCTGTCTCAGCAGAAAACCAAGGATGCTGGAATGTTCAGTTGCCTTTTCGGTAGAAGAAATGTGGTATTACTGGCACACTGCTGGGACCTGGGCACTGTACTGACATTGCTATAGCCATTAAATAGATTTCAAGTGTTGTCAGTTTAGCACCTTCAAGTACTACCCTCATGCACATACAAAAAATCATCTTAAAAGGTCATTTTTAGTGGAGAATTGTGAAGAGCTGAAATAGTATATCTAGTATGAAAATGTCATGGCAGCTCCATCACTAGCATAATATATTTTTAAAAGCCTAGAAATATTTCAGTATTTCAGGTCATGTCAAACACATCATGTCTTTGAATTATCTTGGCATTCTCTTCAGGCTGAGCCTTCAGTGTGCAACCTGTTGCAAGAATAAGTCCGAATCTCCATTTCAGTGCTGCTCTTCAACTGCTGGAGAAGGACAGAAGAAAATATCTTCTGCCTTTACTTTTGCCTTAAGAAAAAAAGAATCTTTGTTGTGGCTCAGTACAGACCATTTTAGAAGGACTTACACAGTAGTAAGTCAGCAGAGAATATAATCACACTCAAATAAATTACCTTAAAAATACCATTCTTAGTTTAATGAAATTGGTGAGTTTTCAAAGGAAGATGCGCAGCATTTCCTCAAGTAGGGAATAAAGTCTGTTTTTAAATTATCTGCCAACTGTAAATGGAGAATAATAGTATGAAACCTTGTATCTATTTTTTTTTCCTGTTAGTGAGCAGACAGTCAAAGCCATGACCTACCCCTCTGAATCCAAATGGTAAACTCTTTTTTTGTCTATCCAAACATCACCATCCCTAGTATGGAGACTGACCTCTTAAAATACCTTTCCAAAGAGAAATCTTACAGTTTTTACTCTTTTAACTATGCCATTACAGCAAACTCTTTCAATGATCTCATTTGTCTAGTATTATATGGTAAAATATAAAGAGAAAAAGACTGGATCAGATGTCATTGCTTTTTTAAATTACAAAGGGGAGAAAATTCAGTATGAATGGTCTCTGAACAATAAGACTTTGAAATAAAGTGCAGACTGCTACAAGGTCTGCTGCAGTCAAACACTGCCAGGGAAAGTTCCCATCAGACATTGAGAGATTTCTTGCATTCCTAGGGTTGCACTCAGCCTCAGTCAATTAATTATGGGGAGTTTTTGATTACATGGTACACATGTAAATGAGTCCAGGAAAAGTGAAAAACAACAGTAAAAAACAATAGAAGAGCTTTCTGAACTATATACATATATTTGCATATATATTCCCACCAATACCCTGGCTGCATATGCCTACCTACACTATGAGACCACTCCCTGCCACTCATACTCATAGAGAGGACATCACCCTCAAGTCAAACCTCACTGCAGATTCTGCCACTGAAGTCATGTCTGAAACATTCAATGTAAAGCATACCTCACATGCAGCTTTCCTATCTGCCCATTCAGACAGTTAAAATTCTTTCCTAGGCTCGTCTCCCTTCTCACTTCCATCAATCTTCTCTTTCTCTGGTTTTCAAAAATGCAGCTCTGATGTTGCCATATCTATTGTAATGATTCTTCTCAGCTTCTACCATGTTCCTTTTCCATTTTTATCTTTACAGGGAATTTGCCTCTGCCACATCAGTCATAAAGTTCTGGAGTTTGATTTCAGTACATTTGACAGAATATTCTTTTATTTGTCTGCCATTTCTTTAAAGCAGATGAAATTCACCATACAAATTTGTTTAACACAATATATTGGCCTCTAGTTTGCCGTTGAATTTTCAGACAAATTTGTGAGCTTTTTTCCAGGCATCCTTCATACTTAAAATGTATTCCATCTAAATACCTGCAAACTGGCTTAATCTTTCCTCACAAATACCCTTCTACCACCATGCTTCCTAAAAATTTTGTACAATCAAACGAATACTGTGTCATGATTAAAGTTTCCAGACATAAAAGCTACAAGAGGAATAACAATAATTTTATCATGTGACTCTCAGACAATGAGCTCATCTAGTGAGCCATATTCTTTTTGTTTGAAAAATACATATAATTTGGGACACTGGATAAAGAAATTAGAATACTAAACAACAACAACAACAATGTATTATGAAAATTTTAGATTACAGAGGTGTTTTTCTTGTTCGTATTAAGGTATATCTAGCCTAAGTGGACAGCCAGAGAAAAGCAGGAACAGACCAAATATATATGATATTATACAGTCATTTCCCAACTATTTTCAATGTTGTGAGTTTCTTGGTCCTGTTGTGGTTTTTCTATTTAGTGGCCTGTAATGAATCTTTCTTCTAAGAACTTGTCTATTCTCCCTTGTAACCCATGTAGAGTTCTTTAATAACTCAATATTATTACACTGAATTCCACAGATCTACTACCCTCTGTATGAAAACATTGTTTTGTTTCCTTTGAAGCTGGCTTATGTTCTGCTATACCTCCCAAGTCATCTTTTCCCAAGCTAAAGAATCCCAGCCAACACAGTCAATTCTGATATTGTGTCTGAGAGAGACTTCAATTCCTCCAATGCCCCTCGTTTTCCTTCAATGAACTTTTCCCACTTATATAGATAGCCTTTTTGTAGTGAGAGGACAGCACTGAAATGCAGGCAAATAGTGCATTTATTCAGTTTAATAATAATATTTTCTCTTTTTTTCTCTATTTCCTTCATGTGATTTTTAAGATTCTTTTTTCCTTGGGGCATGAAGTGAACAATGACTGCATGGAAATGACACTTTCATAAAACTATCATAATCCCAAGGTCTTGTTCGTAAATCAAAGCAGTCAACTCAGAGTCCATCATGTTACGTGCAAAGCTAGGATTTCTTATCTTCAGAAACATAGGTTTCTTTACGTTATCTATACTACATTTCACTTCCTTTGCCTTTCTCTCTATTGAATTTCATCTGCTATTTTATTTTCTGTCCAGTCAAGTGAGAATTTACACCACTAGTAGTTGAACCATTTTACACCTGAACTCTTAGAATTTTTCTGATAGTGGTAGTTTCTTTGTATTTTATCAGACCATTTTATCTTTTTAAAAAAATATTCTATCTGTAGCTGCTTCCACAATAACTTCAAATTCAGACAGATTGTCCACTGAGCCCACCCTCCCCAGAGAACTGCACTTTAGCATGGGAGCGTCTTCATTTCTTTTTCATAGAAAATACTGATGGAGAAAATTCATCTCTCTGAGTACATTTCGTAAAAATTATCTGCTGGGCCAATGAATACTGGCTTATTTTTGCTTTTTTTTCTGTTTCAAATATTATATATCTTATTACTAATTTTGGTACTTTTATCTTGTTGATTTTCAAATTATTTTTCCATTCTGCCAAATTGATGATATTTTGACATTTAGTAAATTAAAGCTAATGATACTTTGTATTTTCTTGTTTTAAATACAGTTTGAAGGATTCCTTCCTGTTCATAGTAGTGTCCCTAACTTTGCTGAAAATTTCAGCTTCCTTTTATATTTCCTCTTCCATTTCCATAGGTGATAAACACTAATGCTGCGATCCCAGGATCGTGTCATCCAGTAACTTACATGCCCATCAGAATTTAATTCCTTGGACTATCCCATGAGAGGGGAAGTGGAGACACAAGAAGTAAAGATCATGGGTTGAGATAAGAACAATTTACTGGAAACAACAATGAAAAAAGAAAATGAACAGTAACAATATTAGTACAGTAACAATAGCAATAACAATATTAGTAAAAAAAAAGTGTGCAAAAGAGAGATGAGTGATTGTCATGGAAAATGTTCACCACAGAGCCCAACCCAACCACACCATACTCCCCCAAACTGGAAGTGAGACCCTTCCCCAGTCCCTGGAAAATGATGTGAGGTGTAATAGAATAACCTTTGGGTTATTCTATAACGTACCATACCTCCTCCTGGCTACTGCAAAAACTAACCCTGGCCTGGCCAAAATGCTGTCATAGAAACCTGAGTCTTTAGGTTCCTTGTTTGCTTCCTTTGTTCTTCCCTTTTCTCAGTAGAACTGGTTCCCAGCAGGTCTTAGGAGCCTTTGCAGAGTCCCCACGGGTGTTTCCCAGCTGGCAGTCACTGTGCAAACCTGAAAGTCTCAGGAGATCCCAAGCCTAGCTATCCGTAAGTGCCATGACAGACTCTTCTGCTAATACAACCTTTCACTTGCTCATTGTTGGAGAAAGAAATGATGTGCAATACAAATAAAGAATGTAATTCCATTCTGTTTTAATAATCAAGATTTTCTCCCTCTTAACAAGATATGAAAAATGTGAACATAAGCCAGTGATTCCCACTGATTTCAGTGGGCTCTGGCTCAGGCTTTTAATGACGCTGACTGATACACTTTTTCCAGATGCAGTCTTTTATCCATCAAACCATTCTGTTGTTCTGAGGAAATCTGGGATGTAAAGAACATCTGCCACAATGAACATAAAAGGCACCGACCTGCTGTTACTAATGGGAAGTATTCTAAGGGCTTG
>VZTR01027786.1:100590-112422 GCA_013400775.1 Chaetops frenatus | reverse complement strand
TACAAGAATAATTACTTTGAATGTGAGTGCCAATGGCCCTTCTCACATAAAGCTTTTCCAATACAATCTTGTTTTGGTCTTGCTGAGGACAAAAATTGCTTCACTTGTTCTGACAAAAATCTTTGTGAATTGCTACAAAATAAATTCTACTGAAGGGGTTTCTATAGCTTCTTTTAAAATTCTATTTATTTATTATCTGTATACAAAGAAGCTGAGCTGGCCTGGTTTGTATTTGTATGATAAATTATAATGAAATAATAAAACTTCTAAGCAATCAAGAAAGGAAATAACTGCTTTTAATGTCCTCTGTTAAAATGTAATTGTGACATTTAGGAATCAATTTGCTGCTTTTTCTAATATTCATTATATCACTGGTTAGTACAATGTTTAGCAAAGACAGAAAATATCTTTTATTATAACATTTTATAGCATTTGGTCTGTTTTGAGTCTGGTTTTGCCAAATTGTGTAGGTTTTTTCCTTGAAAAATTGTATTTTAAAAATTGGAGCTGATTTAAGATCCAGTTTATTTATTGCAAAAGAAAAGACATTCAGTTAATGCTAGAGCTCCCCTTCATCTAGACATACATACAGTTTCCTTTGTCTTTTAAAAAGGAAAAGCAATTGCCAAGACATGTCTTTGTTAAGGTTCCCTGCTGGTGGCATATGGCAAAGTTACTGGCACCTTGCCTGGAAAATGCAGCAAGTACTGATAGATCTGATCTCATTCTGATTCTGGGGAGAAAATTGATTACAGTGAAGGCCACTCTTAAAGCCCGCGAGCATCAGTTGCTTGGCAAGAAGTACAAGTTCCTGAAAACAGATCTGGGAAGGTGAATGAGAAAGAGATTTTACCTTCCTAAGTGATGGCAGAGCCCCCGGAACAGTCCATGCCAGAGCAGGACCTTCACAAGTCTCTATGTAGTTCTGTTTTATGTACTACAGTGAAATAAAACTCTCAAGGTGTAAATGTTTAAGAAATAATAGCATATAAATGCATACAAATATGTAAGAATTAATACTTTAATAATAGTAATAGCAACAATTTTATTATAAACAATTTTATAATAATTTAAGATTTTTACAGGTTGGTCTCAAGTATTTCTTGAGAACTGGGACAAAATCCTGCAGCTGCAGAACTTCTGAAACAAAAGCTCAGATTTTCTTTCATACTGCTTATTTTCATACTGTCACATTGCTTGAACCAGACATTAAGAGTGATGACCCATTTGATATAAAAAATAGACTTATTTTTTCTTATTTGAAATTAGCTTGGAAGTATGCAGTTTTGAAGGGTTTAGTGATATTGAATGGAGAGGGAATCTACTGTAATTGTGATGGTTTATAAAGCAGAAATTTTGAAGAGACTTGAACGTCTCCAATCCCAAACTTGGACAAGACTTCTAGCAATAAAATTCTACTCCATTCTTCCGTGAAGATATTCGTATGCTAAATATCATCCTACAGCAGATCATTTTTATGCTTATACAGATTTAGTAACTGTGACTATTATAGGGAATGGAATTGATTTGCAGGTTGCTTTAATTATTTCTGACTTGAGAAATGCTATAAAAATTAAAATATAAAGGCTGTTTTCAATTACACTGGCATGATTAATACTTTTTTTTAAAATTTTAATGAGAATGTACAGCCACAAAGATGTCTTCTTCATCCCACTGATGGCAGGGTGCAGTTTGATATGAAGACTGCCATTTTCCATTCTCAGTACTTATACCAAATTTTACAATTATCAAACCATATACTGAGGCAGTTTCTGATCTGACAGAAACCTACCCTACCAAGAAGCCCTGTGGTTCTAAGACCAAGTGATCCAGTGCAAGCCAGGGGCAGGGACACAGGGTCAGGAACATGAGGGAGAGTGGGAAGCAGCCATGAGTGCCCAGATGGACAGCAGCCCATGTCAGATCAGGTGTGACACACAGCTGCTGGTGGCTCTATGGTCAGACCTGTTGAGCCTGCAGTGAGACAGCACAACCCCATCAACCTTCTCCCATTCACTTCTCCTGCATGTTTTCTGCAATTACATCCTTTACACTTGCAATTAGCACTGACCCTTAACTGGTCCAGACAAAAACTTTTCGTTCATTTCTTTTGTACATCCCTATGTGAACTGGTGCTGAAACATGAGTACCCAAGGTCAAAGGATAGATAAATCTGTCTCCAAGTAGCACTTTCAGTTTACTGTGAATTAAAATGACTGTGTTACTTTGGCCTAAGCGATTCATTACATCCTTTACTGTTCCATGTAATAAAAGCATACCTGTTTGTGTTCTCACTGTTATTTATCTGTATTCTGTGACTCAAGGTGGTTCTAAAGAAAAACGATTTGTGGACTCCACAGTGCACAGTCTTTTCTGCTGCTCCTCAAATGACTCTTCTTTCTCTTCCAGATTCTGCAGTCATGAAACTGCAGATACTAGCAAATCAATCTAAAAAAAATACAACCTTGAAAATCATTCTACCACCCCTTCCAAATCAAATAGGATAGCAGAGGGGTAGAGACAGGGAGCAAAAATTCCTACTGTACTGATTTGTTTCTTTAAAAATGCAATGTGGATTACTTCTTTTAAAACTCATTGCCCTGGAATGTTCTGATTTTAAAATCACAAGTTATTTCAGTTTGGCCAACTTTTAATGAAAGCTTCTTTTGCACAACAAACAAATATACTGAATTCAAGTTTGATTAGACAGATTGTTGTTGTAAGGACTTACTTATTTTAGTTTTAAAAAAATAGTTCATCTTCCGACTGGCCTCTTGCAGGAATTTTTTTTTTTTTTTAATACTAGTAATGATTCTTCTGTGAAGAGATTGTGTAAATATATCCCTATATTTCTGACAAGGTTATTACTTTTCAGAGCTCCAGCATTTTAAATTATGCTTGCATAAGATACCGGTTTTAAAATGTAGTCATTTCATCTGCATCTGTTCTGCATTCCATGGAGAAAAGACAAGAGTATTGGGTGCTTGAACACTTTAGGAGTACTACATGTGTTTGTTAAGACAGCTCTTTCACACAAGTGCTACTGTTCTGCTTATGTCTTCATAAATAGGATGGCAGCCTGAAAGAGGTGTTTCTTAAGGGCAAGTCCCAAAGTGGAAAAACAGATGGGCAAGGACAGCATCAATGGAGTAACATCTCAAAGTATACAGGCTTGTAAGTTTGTCAGACAAATAGGTTAGTGAAAGATAGGAGTTGACTGTTTTGGACCATGTATGTTCTGAAACCAGCAGCTAGGCAAACAATACATTCTGTTGCCTTTAATGTGATTTCTTGTGTAATGTAAGGAAAAAACAGCCTTTCAAGGGAAAAAAAAGTATGCTATGAAACTCCTTTTTATTTAAATATGCTAACTCTTATGTTCTGCCAGTTCTCAAAGAAAAATTTTGCTATCTTAGTACATATAAGAAGAAATATCAAGACATGCTGTAATTTTCCTCTTCACACAATTTTCATTTCAGTCAGGAGTCTGCTGTTCAAATAAAATAAATTCCTGCTTAGAAGTCTGATTACAGTTATATATTTCATGCAATCACACAATGTGAATCTTACAGATATGCTGTATACATTATTCAAAGGAGAAGGATGAGCTCAGTCCCACATCAAAGCACATTATTATCCTTTTCCCATAAATATAATAATACAATTCCCTACATTGAAATGAAGC
Organism: Chaetops frenatus; assembly: GCA_013400775.1. Classification (NCBI taxonomy): domain Eukaryota; kingdom Metazoa; phylum Chordata; class Aves; order Passeriformes; family Picathartidae; genus Chaetops; species Chaetops frenatus. Next base: position 108,737 of record VZTR01027786.1, on the reverse strand, counting down.
TGTATTTAAAGAAAGGATACCATGGGAATACTACTTCTCGATAAGTAGTACATCACACAATTTTTAACCAAGTAGAAGTTTCAAAAAAGAGTAACTAAAACTCAAGAATAACCAAAACAATTACTTTCATGCACTTTTTGATAAATCTTTTGTGATTTATTAAGGAGAGAAATTGGGATATTTGTATTCTTAAGAACAGAACATTGAGTTTTGTACTAATCTAGACAAAAACATAGACAAAAAATGTCATTCTTCAAAATGTGTGGATGCAGCACTTTAATCTGCATCCACACTGAAACATGGTTTGTCTCCCTTCTCCCAAATAGAGTACAGCATATTTATTTTTTATTTACCCAGGAAGGAGACAAGCTGGATTTTATGTTCCACTATGGTAGAAATTATCTGCACAATGTACTAATGATTCAAACAAATGTGATCATTTGAGATACTGAAAAAGCACAATGGCTTAGAGTTTTTTTACAAGAACCTGTCACTGCCCTCCCATGCCAATTTTGTTTATGTCTGAATTTTACTTCATCTGGCAAAACCATGAAAAGGTTTAACCCATTGCTAACATACCAATTGCTTATCCCCAGTTATATGCCACAGTCTGTAAAATCAGGCCACTTAAAAAGATCATCAGCCCTTACAGTGTCTGATATCATAGCCCTCATAGGAGGAAACCCAAAACTAATGTTTTTGCACAGCATGAACCATGTGAAAATAGCAAGAAACAGATACTATTAGATGTTCTGCACAAGCACTCCAAATCTCACCAGGTTCATATCAGGATACTGCAGATATCTTACTTTTGCTCTGAAGGGTAATGTAAGCTTGAGATTTACCCAGAAACACCTTCTCAAATGCAACTGAAGTCTATCCCTGTGCATCAGCTTTTACCTCCAGTTATTTTGGCAAAGGCAAAATATGACATCCTGAAAGAGTGATTTATTCTAGCTCTAGAATTAGATTGCCCCTGGGAACCACTCACATCTTTCTACTGATTTTAGAAGCAAGACTTGCTTAAACTAAACTCCTAACTCTTGCATTTCTAAACTTCTGTGGAATGTATTACCACCAGTGCACTGTCATTCACTGAAACATATGCAAAACACACTCCACACCCATCCCTTACAGATGGCTCTGTGTTACCCAACAGTGCCAGGGTCTGCAACATGATCCAAAGACTCCTAAAGTAATCAATAATAATTCTGTTATCTGGTATTAGCAGCTGGAATGATGTATCTCTTCTTGCTGCAATGCATAAAACATACTGGATTTCTCAACTACCTGAAAAACATTCTTTTGGAATTTCTACTCAGTAATCCTTTCTACTTTGCAAATGCTAACCTTTCTCTAAAAACCACAGCAGAGAAGAGAAACAAATAATGTTTTCTCTGGAAACTACACAAATAACATCCTTACTTCCAAAACAGCAGTATCTGTCCTGTTCATAAAGTGCAAGAATCCCTTGTTACCCTTTCCATAAAGAAAACAAAAGCATACAGGTCTTGTTAGTAGAAGACAAATGAGATTTTTCTTCAGCCTAGGTTTGTGGAAAATAGCTTGATCAGAATTATGTCTCATCCAGTTCTCTAAAGGCTCTATCACTGTTGTAAATGAGAACAAGTTTCAGCTTATGGAAACTGTTAGATTTGGAAGCCTTACTCTTTCTACAAATTGTGGTTCCATTAAAATACTGGCATTCTCCATGGAAAAATGCAGAAAAAAAATTAGAATACAAAATCTATTTATACTTTTCTAGCTGTGCAATCCTTTGTTGGCACAGCTCTTGCAGATAGTGCCACAGCAATAAGAGTATATATTAAGAGTATATTTTATAAATGTGCAGTTTTCATGTTTCTATGTTATTACTATATTGCTCTCTTTAATATTTGGAATGTATAGTGAATGTGAGATCTCATGTATTATTCCTTATGCCATTGCACAGTCAATTATACTTTTTATGCATGTATGTGTATGTGTGTGTATATTTCTACATATCAGAAGCTGCCTATAAGCAGTTTGCTCTGTTCCCAGATTGTCTGCTTGAGTCACTCCTGTGGCAGCTGCAGCAGTTTCTCCTAAGAAGCAATATGTCCTGGAAAGGGCTGTCAGGACCAAACTATTATTTTCTCTCAAAGGAGAACAGCTTTAATCAAAGAGCAAACCCTGATCAAATTTTCATAAATCATTAGCCAATAGCTGATGAAATATAGTTTTTATTAGTGTGACTTTAACTGTCATGCCAGACCTGGAAATCCATGACTTGTCTCAATTGGTATAGTTTGTGAGCATTAAAAAAAAAAAAAAAAAAAATTAAAAAATCAGCTGACATGTGAGTACATTTTGCTAAAACTATGTGCAGACAAACGATTAACCAACGGCTAGCTTAAATTTTGAACATCAGAGCAGAGGACTCATAAGAACTATCTATTTCTTCCCCAGCATACTTAAAAGAAATGACACATATGTAAAAGAATGGTCCTGAAGTATTATTCAACCATGTTTCCGCTTACTCCATAGCAGAAACTAAAAAGCATACTTTAATCTCCTTTTCTGAGATGAAAGATCAAAAGCCTTGAGGCAATTACAAGCATTAGAAACACCAGCACCTTTAATCTGCCTGCAGTAAGTTGTTGCTGAATAGTTGAAGCAGCAGCTAGTTAAAAACAGTTTCAGGTACCAGTCTCGCTTGCATTTTTAGTGAAGATTTTGAATTTCTATTGATCCATTAAACTAATCTTTTATTTATGGACTTCAGATAGTTTTTAAAATCAAACACAAGAGCAGCTTACAGGGAAATACCATCTATGGATGCAATTCCATGAAAGAGATTATCTGTAAGAGGGCACTGGATCAGCAATTTTTTGGTCAGATTCAATTCTGGTCAGATTCAAGCCATCCAGTTGGGTGAAAGCTATGTGGGGTCTGTATTTCTGCATCCTAAGTTTTGGCAGATTATATAACTTAAAACAAACTATATTTTAAATATAAATTCTAGCTATTTTCATTTGCAATTTTGAACCTAGAAAGTAAGCAGGAACAGGGACCACAATTAATTTCATTTTAAGTACTTGATTCTCGGCTGTTATGCTTTTGCCCTGTCCTTTATTGTGTACTTTTAATGGATATATGGAGACGGGAACCTTTATCAATGCATATTTTTGACATACATAAATGAGAGAAGTAGAATATTTTCATACTATACATCTCAGTACCATTGATTTTTAATTTATTCTTTGTTATAGCTCTTGTGCTGTTAGTTTTCAAATTTCCAGTAGTTTACTTCCTTTTACCAGTTTCTTAAATGCCAGACATATTTTTGTTGCAGTTTTAAAAAAAAATCTGGTTTCTAATTTATTTTTTTTCCTTCTACTTTTTATTCTCTACAAGCATAGCATTTGACTTAACTAACTAACATTATGAAATTCTTAAGGTTTTTTATTTTGCAGAACAATTGCAATGTTTACACTTAATGTAAGATTTTATCACAAGCTGCTGTATTGAAATGTTACTGCCCCTATCCATCCACCTCATGTACCCCATGTGTCCTTACTGCCATTAGAATAGGGATGCAAGAATAAAATATGCAGCCACTCCACTTCACAGAATTAGAACCAAATACAAGTCAGATGTTAAGGAACTACTCCATTAGACTTTGCAGAGGTGTGCACATACATATCCTGTTCTGCTGGTGCCCCCTTCTAAGTGCAGAGAAAGGAATACAAGGACATACAACAGAGGGAACAGACAGTAAAAATGAAATAGAAACAATAAAATAAAATAAGATCACAAAAAAATCCCTGTGTATTTGTTGCATGTAAACTACGCTTTACATTTATATTTTTACATATTTTTTTGAAGTTTTTTTAATATATTTTGCTCTCCTAGAATTCCTTTCCTCTGCTAAGGATTATTTTTAAAAGCCCTTGTCTTTTTACCAAATCAGTTGAGACCTGCAGAAAATCCTCAGTTTATATTACATTGTTCTGATTAACAGAGCAACGTCCTGATGCTATAGGACAATTCACAATAGATTTAGTTTTTTGATCAATGATGAACTGGAACATCCCCAAATTTACTAATCTTTCCTTCCTATTTTCCTCCAAGTAAAATATGCAACTTCAAATTGATTATAATTTTTTTCTGTTTCTTTTTTTTTTTTTTTTATGAATTGACTTTTTCAAACCTTAAGAGTGCAATTCTTCAAATAACCTTATTTTATTATGACTTCTGATTCCCTTTCTTCAGGAGATCAGACCTGATTATATCTGTGGCTAAAATTAGTTGCCTTAAAAAAAAAAAAAAAAAAAATAGGCACACCATAATTGATGTTGAACAGATTAGAAATCTGCAGACTTCTATGAATCAATTCATATTGACGGGTAAGGTTTGAGGAATAAAGACTTTAGAAACAGGAAGGTCACCAAAAACTAAAAGAAAGGATCTGGAATAGAAGAAAAGTTTCTGAAATCAAAAGCTCAAATGAGCCTAAGGACAGGAACAAGGTACAGCAACAATCAAAGAGGGACAGTGAGAGACAGAAGCCATGAAGTGAGGCTGTAGAGGAGAACAAAACACAAGAGGAAAAAATAAATGAGAAAGCACCAGAATAACCTGAGGACTTGATTTTTCATCAGTGCTGAGCACTACTGAAAGTCTAGCCCCTAGTTCTTAACAGAGTGGGGCACCACAAAATCTTGCCAAAATACCTGAAGGATTTATGCATTCACTTATTTAAAAAGCTTAAACCTACACAAAAATAATTTTACTCAGATTGAAGGAACTGACATGTCTAATTAAAGGATCATAAATTTAATTGTCAGGTGTGAACACAAAGGCACCAAATCTTAAGAGGGAATAAATGTGTTTACTTTCAGCTTGAGTAGCTAATTGACATACAAGAGAGTGGCAAAATTATCTACCTTTATCCAATGTTCACTGTCTTTCTGGGAATGGGTTGGCAAGTTATAGAAAATTGTTAGCCTTCAAGTATGGCTAATATATTGACAGCATTACTATAAATTAACCCATACAATTTATGTAACTATAGCATAGTACAAGCACTCAAACTTGGCAGCTGAGTAGATGTTTCTCAGAACCATAGATCCATCATCAAGATGCCATAGGTGCCTTGAGTTTACACTCAGAATTCTGCCAAGTGAGGGCCTGCATTTTTAACAATGCTGCATTGTGTGAAATTTAAAAACATAAACCTGCAATTTTCAAAATTAGAATGAAAAAATCTGATTCATATACTTTTCAAACTTAATTGTTTTATGTCTGCAAAATTCATTCCCATACACAAAATTCCAAGTGTTATAAATAATAAGACATGTATATTAACAACGAAGCAGCTGAGCCATACAGGTCCAGGCAATACAAAAATTTATGAAAGCCTATGAAATACATGACAGATTTTGCAAATTGATTGGGTACTATGCCTCTTTTAATTCATAAAAGCATAAGACGACAGCAAAAAGTATAAACCATTGTGGAAAAAATTATACTCAGAAGCATATAAAAATCATGATGTCTTGCCTAAAAATCTGTGCCCAAGACATAGCCTAGTGGAAATAATGTATCTCTGATGATCTTCTCTTAGTGGTGTAGAAACAGAATACTTGTAGTTTCTGAATTTTTTCATTTAGCCATATGTTGGCTGTGCATAAGGAAGAAGACTGTTCCAGTCTGAGCAGAGTTTTGCTGAGCAGCCCCACATGGTTTCTGGCTATCCATCTACCCTTTGGTTGCTCCCTGGTTTTCCTGCAGCTGCTTAAGCAACTGGCATCTCCTGCAATCCAAGTGTATGGTGAAAAGTTCAACTACTCTACTAGAAGGTGAGCATTGTAACCTTCCAAGTTACTCTTAAGAGGTTTCATGTATTTCTCTTTTATAGGAGAATAGCAGCAATATGCCTTTTTTTTTTTTTTTTTTTTTTTTTAGAATTTATCATAACAGAGACAATTTGAGACAATGGTTGAAAATAAGCAGAAGCCAGTCTGTGGAACTAGGGAGTGAAATAGAAGACATCCATTTGCTTCAATATATTTATTCTCTGCCAATTTGTTATCTTTTACTTCAGAATTTTACTTTGTTGTACAGCCACATTCATAGAGCATACATGAGAAGTTATTTTGCTTCTAACCTATGAAAAGGCCTATTTCTGTCTTAGGTTAGTAGCATGATGATATTCCCTTTACCTAATAATGATTTTTGTAATGCCTGGGGACAAATTTACCTTTTTGGGCTACCTTTTGTGAAAGATATCACACCTCAGAGTGCCTCGTGATACTATCCAAAAAGGCATTAGGTTCCCCATTCTGTATAAGATACCTAGTAACAGAGAAAAAACTAGGACCGCAGTTAGACACAGCACCATATAATAAATAGTCATGCTGCTCATTTAGAATTATATAACAAGTAAATTAATTAAATTCAAGGCATATTTCAATAATTAAAGCAACCTAGGCCAAAATATAATAGAATCATAGAATGGATCAGGTTGGAAGGGACCTCAAAGGTCATTTAGATCCAACCCCCTGCCTTGGGCAGGGGTACCTTCCACTAGGCCAGGTTGCTCAAAGCCCCATCCAACCTGGCCTTGAACACTTCCAGGGATGGGGCATCTACAACTTCTCTGGACAACCTGTTCCAGTGCCTCACTACTCTCTAAGTAAAGAATTTCTTCCTACCCTCTGTAAGTTTAGAACCATTCCCTCTGGTCCTATCACTACATGTCTTTGCACCAAGTCCCTCACCTGTTTCCTTGTAGGTTCTCTTCATGTACTGGAAGGCTGCAAACGGGTCACCCCATTACTCTTCTCTTTTTGAGGCTGAACAACCCCAACTCTCTCAGCCTTTTCTCCATCCCTCTGATCACCTTTGTGGCCTCCTCTGGGCTTGCTCCAGCAGGTCCGTATCTCTCCTGTAATGGAGATTCCAGAGCTGGATGCAGTACTCCAGGTGGAGTAGATGGCGAGAATCACTTATACGTAATGCATCATTATAAAGCGCTTTTGAAAATCAAAGGGCTATCTCAACACCTTGCACGAACCCACCTTTTGCCAACCTGACCGAAGCAAAATCATTAAGTTGGCAGTTCTATGGTGAATTTCATTCCCTGTATCCTTTTCAGGACAATGAAACTCTTAACTCTTTTGCCTCACCTTTAAACCACCCCTTCGAGTTTTAACCCAGGTTGGTGAGTGCTCAGGCCTCTCCTGTGAAGGGAGTCCAGCCGAGAGGCAGACACAAGTGTGCACGTACCCACCGCTGCCCCACACCTTCCCAGCGGTCCCCATGCCACAGGGAGCAGGCAGGCGCCTCTCGGGAAGGCCGTGCCGGGCTCTGCCCCATGTCTCTGTGGCAGCAGCTCTCAGGCGGTGTGATGGCAGCACCAAGAAAGTCCTTGTGCACAACAAGCTGTCCATGAGCCAGCAGCGTGCCCACGTGGCCAAAGAGGCCAGTGGTATCCTGGGGCGCATTAGGAAGAGCATTGCCAGCAGGCTGAGGAAGATGATCCTGCCCCTCTATTCAGCCCTGGCAAGGCTGCACCTGGACTGCTGTGTCCAGTTCTGGGCTCCTCAGTACAAGACAGGTAGCTCCTGGAACAGGTCCTGTGGAGGGTTAATGAGGACAATTAGGGGAGCATCTCTCTTAAGAGGAAAGGTTGATGAGCTGGGCCTATTCAGCCTCGAAAGGGAACGACTGAGAGGGGACTTCATTGGTATCTATAAATCTCTGGATGGGGGGATGTTAAGAGGATGGAGCCAGGCTCTCCTTGGCAGTGCCAAACAGCTGGATACGAAGCAACGGGCAGAAACTGAGGCACAAAAAGTTCCATCTGAATACAAGGAATACTTCTTTACTGTGCACTGTAATAGATTGTCCAGAGACGTTGTGGAGTCTCCCTCACGAGAGATATTCCAGAACCGTCGAGATGCAATCCTGTGCCATGTGCTCTAGGATAACCCTGCCTGGGCAGGAAGGTTGGACCAGATGACCCACTGAGGTCCTTTCCAACCTGACCCGTTCTGTCAGAGGGGCGGCAGGCGGGCAGCCCTGAGGGCCGGGCGGCCGCGGCTCCCGGGCCCTGCCCGTCGTGGGCAGCCCGGGCGCAGGCGCTGCCCGTGCGGCAGCGG
>VZTR01027786.1:77531-100320 GCA_013400775.1 Chaetops frenatus | reverse complement strand
CTGCTCCTCGCCCATCCGTCTCTTGGCATTCCTGTGTATGCCGGGCCCCTGGACCGCCCGGAGCTCGTCGAGCAGATACGGCCAGGTCCCTTTTTTCCTCCGGTCTTTGCGGCCTTGCTTGTGCTGCAGGGCTCGATGTGGCCCTTCTGTTCTTCCTGCGCATCAATTTGCCTCCACGCTCCCACTCATGTTTTTGGTTTTTAGTTTGAGTACAGACGGTAGGGGCTGTTTTGGCAGTGAAAGGACGGTTGTCTGTCTTTCACAAAAGCGACGTGACGGAATTTTTGGTTTATTTCTGGTTTTTTTGGATGTCGGACTATTTTTTCATACCTGCCTTTTCACAGGCTGCATGTTCCTCAATGACCCCATGGATGTCCCGCAAACAGGGAGCTTATGCCAAGGGTTTAAAGGGCCACGCATTTGTGGCTCTAGGTTTGTAAGATTGTTTGGCTTGCCATAGCTGCAGTCAGAAGTGCCATGTATTAATACTATTTTGTTATATTGTAGTATGGTGTTTAATTTTTTTGTGTTGTTATTCCAGTTGATCCCTCTGTTTGTGATTATTGGATCTGGAGGTATTGGTGCAGGCCTGTATCTCACGCGTTTGGCGATGTTCAACCCTGATGTGAGGTATGTATATAGTAATCCCCAGTGCCAGTCCCCTTGCTCCATATGTAATATTCCACTGCCTTGGTTTTTGTGTTCCTGGAGGCCTTAATGTCTTGATCCAGTATCACCTGGTGTTAAGTGTGTAGAGCCTCCCTTGATTTGGAGATCTCCTTGTTTAACGTGATATTTAGAGACTGCTGACAAAGGACGGGGCCTTTTTCAGTGGAAACGTGCTTGGATGGGTGACTCCTTGACCTAATAACCACAGTACATACATGATTTTTTTTTCTTTCTGGTTTTGAAGATAGTGTTAATATTCTCTCACATCTTGCATTTCTCTCAATAGCTGGGACAAGAAAAATAATCCAGAACCTTGGAATAAAATGTCTCCCAGTGACCAGTACAAGGTAAAATGAGAAATACAGATTTTTTTTTTTTAGAGGAAGCATAATATTGGAGTTGTAGCCTACTGCTTTAGGATGTTTGATTATATGGGCACGTAGTTGGATAAGTGATGTATTTCTTCTGTGCAGCACTTGTTTGTCTGTAGAACTCTGAGCAGAGATGGGTGAGTTTGAGATTTAAAACTCGCCTAATGATAATGGCGTGAAAGCAACCTGTATGAAAGCAGTCATATCTATTGCACTATAAGGAAAAGAGGAACTGTAATTGAGAGGAAGAATTTAATGGCTCATAATACTGAGAAATAAACTACAGGGAGAAAGAGAAAACCCCAGAAGTTCTGAGCGACAGTTTTCTAAGCTCTAAGCTGTTGGCCTTTACTCATGAGAAGCACTGCAAGAAAATGTCAGTGTTTCACATAACCATGAGTGCAGTTGATTTTTTGAAAACAAAACAATATGGTAAGTAACTGGATGCAATAGAAATGTTCTCTAGCTGATATGCAGCTAATTTCATTGAACTAATGAGGAAGTGTGCAAAGATGTCTAAAACATTTGATAGTTTACGGAAGTCCTAGAATCACAGAATCATTTATGTTGGAAAAGACCTCCAAGGTTATTGAGTTCCACCTTGGATTGAACACCATGTTGTCAACTAGACCACAACACTAAGTGCCATGTCCAGTCATTTTTTCTGCACTTCCAGGGATGGTGACTCCACCCCCACAGAGCAATCCGTTTCAATGTTTGACAGTCCTTCCAATGAGGAATTTCTTCCTGATGTCCAACCTGAACCTCCCACTTGAACTAATGAGGAAGTGTGCAAAGATGTCTAAAACATTTGATAGTTTACGGAAGTAGAGCAATCCGTTTCAATGTTTGACAGTCCTTCCAATGAGGAATTTCTTCCTGATGTCCAACCTGAACCTCCCACTTGAACTAATGAGGAAGTGTGCAAAGATGTCTAAAACATTTGATAGTTTACGGAAGTAGAGCAATCCGTTTCAATGTTTGACAGTCCTTCCAATGAGGAATTTCTTCCTGATGTCCAACCTGAACCTCCCACTTGAACTAATGAGGAAGTGTGCAAAGATGTCTAAAACATTTGATAGTTTACGGAAGTAGAGCAATCCGTTTCAATGTTTGACAGTCCTTCCAATGAGGAATTTCTTCCTGATGTCCAACCTGAACCTCCCACTTGAACTAATGAGGAAGTGTGCAAAGATGTCTAAAACATTTGATAGTTTACGGAAGTAGAGCAATCCGTTTCAATGTTTGACAGTCCTTCCAATGAGGAATTTCTTCCTGATGTCCAACCTGAACCTCCCACTTGAACTAATGAGGAAGTGTGCAAAGATGTCTAAAACATTTGATAGTTTACGGAAGTAGAGCAATCCGTTTCAATGTTTGACAGTCCTTCCAATGAGGAATTTCTTCCTGATGTCCAACCTGAACCTCCCACTTGAACTAATGAGGAAGTGTGCAAAGATGTCTAAAACATTTGATAGTTTACGGAAGTAGAGCAATCCGTTTCAATGTTTGACAGTCCTTCCAATGAGGAATTTCTTCCTGATGTCCAACCTGAACCTCCCACTTGAACTAATGAGGAAGTGTGCAAAGATGTCTAAAACATTTGATAGTTTACGGAAGTAGAGCAATCCGTTTCAATGTTTGACAGTCCTTCCAATGAGGAATTTCTTCCTGATGTCCAACCTGAACCTCCCACTTGAACTAATGAGGAAGTGTGCAAAGATGTCTAAAACATTTGATAGTTTACGGAAGTAGAGCAATCCGTTTCAATGTTTGACAGTCCTTCCAATGAGGAATTTCTTCCTGATGTCCAACCTGAACCTCCCACTTGAACTAATGAGGAAGTGTGCAAAGATGTCTAAAACATTTGATAGTTTACGGAAGTAGAGCAATCCGTTTCAATGTTTGACAGTCCTTCCAATGAGGAATTTCTTCCTGATGTCCAACCTGAACCTCCCACTTGAACTAATGAGGAAGTGTGCAAAGATGTCTAAAACATTTGATAGTTTACGGAAGTAGAGCAATCCGTTTCAATGTTTGACAGTCCTTCCAATGAGGAATTTCTTCCTGATGTCCAACCTGAACCTCCCACTTGAACTAATGAGGAAGTGTGCAAAGATGTCTAAAACATTTGATAGTTTACGGAAGTAGAGCAATCCGTTTCAATGTTTGACAGTCCTTCCAATGAGGAATTTCTTCCTGATGTCCAACCTGAACCTCCCACTTGAACTAATGAGGAAGTGTGCAAAGATGTCTAAAACATTTGATAGTTTACGGAAGTAGAGCAATCCGTTTCAATGTTTGACAGTCCTTCCAATGAGGAATTTCTTCCTGATGTCCAACCTGAACCTCCCACTTGAACTAATGAGGAAGTGTGCAAAGATGTCTAAAACATTTGATAGTTTACGGAAGTAGAGCAATCCGTTTCAATGTTTGACAGTCCTTCCAATGAGGAATTTCTTCCTGATGTCCAACCTGAACCTCCCACTTGAACTAATGAGGAAGTGTGCAAAGATGTCTAAAACATTTGATAGTTTACGGAAGTAGAGCAATCCGTTTCAATGTTTGACAGTCCTTCCAATGAGGAATTTCTTCCTGATGTCCAACCTGAACCTCCCCCCATGCAGCTTGAGGCTGTGTCCTCTGGTCCTGTTGCTGGGTACCTGGGAACAGAACCCCTACGTGGCTATACCCTCCTTACATGGAGATGTAGAGAGTGACTGTCTCCCCTGAGTTTCCTGTTCTCCAGGACACACAATAACATCTCCCTCAGACACTCCTCATATGACTTACTCTCTGTACCCTTCACCAACTTTATTGCCCTTTTCGGGACACAAATCGTGTTTTAATCATGTTTTACAGAAGTGCTGTTTTAGTAGATTGTTGTTAAGAATACTTTAAGATTATTCTAAAGCTACAAAAAAAGCAAACCTGCTGTGTTTTCAAAGCTAGTGTCTTGTTTGGTACTATGCTCTAGTATTCCAGTCATTGAAATAAGTAGAAAAACCCCACACTTCCAAAATAAAACAGGTTGCGGTTCCCTTAAAAATCCAAGAACATTTTATTCTTTGTTTTCATTGCCGATTCTGGAATGTTGCTGGTTTGTAAATATCGGCAAATCCAGCACAGTGCACAGCACAAATTCCTTTGAAGAGTGCATGACTTGTGTAGCATTCCCCTTCTGCCTCAACATGCAAACACAGCTTCAGAGTTTGCCATATTTGGGTGTGTCTATCATTGGGGACATTTTTTTCCAAATGTGCACTGTGAGAAATGAAAAGGACATACACTCTAATTTAAGGATGATCCTTTAGTAAAAAGTTTTTGTTATACAAGTCTTAGCTTTTGATGAGATCTTTTTTCTTTTTGTCCTATGAACTTCCTCAGTCTTTTTCCAAAGAAAGGAGTTGAAGGTCTGATCATTACTGTAGGAGTTGCACAGAAAGCTGTAACTTGAATGTGCCGTAGGCTGTTTTGTTTGCTTTGAGAAAGTTAAGAAAAAAATTTAAATTGGGTATAACTAAAAATAATCAAGTTAATAGTTACATGATTTTCTTCCTTTTGTTTTTTTAGGAAAACTTGTACTATCACATGCTTGATGTCAAGTCAGGCTGGGGTGCCAAAATAGGCAGTTTGTCTGTAAACTCATTATCCTCAGTCACTTTTTGGGTTGCTCTGGATTGCTTGTAACAGGATCCCATTATAATAGCATAAACTGAGCATGTGAGAGGATCTGTTCTGACTTTCATTCCTTCTTGTCATCCTCTGCAGTTCTAGATGCAGCTACTTAAACCAAACTTGCCTTGTGCAGCACTGTCTGTCTGTCTGTTCACAGACTCTGTGCTTTGTGCCATTTGGCAAGCTGGCTTTTGCCTTCAGTTTACAGGAGCCATAGATTTTGAGCAAAATGGGTAAACTCAACAGTAGCGTAAAAAGTTCCTCTAAATGGACTTGTGGTTCTGGGGGTTAAGAAGAGACACTGGGTTTTGTCTAGTGGAAGACACAAGCACCCCCTCACTTGAAATGCAAAGCTTCTAATACTGGATGTAGAATTAATATTAAAAAGTTACTGCTTATCAAAAGTTTTTATTTATTTATTATTGTCCAGTTCATGGACTCAAAATATGATTTCAGTTTCCTGATGTGAGTTCAATGAGGCATATTTTTAGTAAATACCAGGGAAAATATTTAGTCAAGCTTCTTAACTAATATTTTTTCTCTTCTCTTTCCTAGTTCTACTCAGTTAATGTGGACTACAGTAGGCTGAAAAAGGACCGTCCTGACTTCTGAAAACACACTCGTGTCCCTAAGCTGCACAGCAAGGTCTTCCGGAAGCCGTCCGCACAAGTGTCATGCTTAATCATCCAGGAAATTATCAAATATGCCTCACACAGCACTTGGTCATGTGTTTGAAACTGTTTTGACGAGGCTTAATAAATGTTTAAAACTTGAAATGTCTGCTCTTTCATTTTGCAAAATGATGATATCCTCCTTTTAACAGTGCCTGCTATGTGGTTTGTCAGTAAGCAAAAGTCAATTCGTGTTTCCTCAACGAGAAAGCGAAGTTGTTGTGATGGGTGATAGGCTCTGTGTGTTGATCTAAGAAAAATAACTGCATACTCATGCAGTTACACCAAACTTCAAGAACTTGAAATCATGTATTTATATGTGTGCATATATATATATTTTTAATTGCACCTGAATTTATCTACTTGCCACTTTAAGAAGTTGTAGTTGCAGAAAAGTCAATGCCAACAAGTCCTTATCCATCAGGGAGGGAGCAGATGTTGCCATATGTTGCTGGAGGGAAGGAAAAAAACCAGACTGATGTTCTTCCAAAAGGTTTTGTTTCTTTTCTTTCTTTTTTCTTTTCAAGTTAAGCAGGTTTTTTTTTGTTTTTTTAATAAACAGAAATTTCAATAATTAAAAAATAAAATTCTACAAATGTTCTCAATAATTCCCGTGGATCAGAGTTTTAAGAAAGGGAAGCTCATGGCAGAAGAGGGTACAGGTTTTGGGAAATAATTAGTTATTCATGTAAGAACAAAAATGCCTTTTAGAAAGGGCAAAATCTTACACTTGGCTGAGTCTTGCTATGGGAAGACTAAAAAAAATACCTTTGCAAGTCTGTAACTTATGGTAGGTTCTTCGTGCTTTACTGTGAACATCTGGCACTTCCTTGTGTAACGGATATTAATTCTGGACTATCTGACAGAGTACATCTGTTCTTATCTTGATAGTCCTTGTTTAAAGCAGACTCCAAGAATGTAGATAACTATAGCAACTATTACAAGTAATAAAGTCAAATCAAGCAGCAAGAACTTGGCAAAGAAAGTCTCTTCTGTGGTAATTGTGAAATAACTGATACTTGGCAAAGACGATATTTTATGTGGAAGAATTTTGGAGGTAAGTTAGTGCAGTTTATTTCGTAGCAGTTCAGATTATACTTTCATCATGTACTGGTGGATTCACTCAGAGTTTTCACTCAGTTTTCATTTGCTTGAGAGACTCATGAAGTCTGAATAAGAAAATGTGTGTTATGAGAGACATGATTACAGTGGTGGGCAAAGGCTGTAGGTGTCCTTGGGGAATGATTGCTCTCTGGATCCAAATAGAATGTTCTGTTGCAATACTTTTGTTCGGTTTTAACAGTATGTTGTGTAAAAATGGGAAGTATGATTTATAACTTGGTAGCTGGCAGTTCGTTTGGATTTTACCTCTTCAAATACAGATTCTCTGAAGACCAATATCCAGGAAGTAAACCCAATTCTTAGGTGAGACAACGTTATTCCTTTTGTGCACAGCTGGCAAAAGCACAGGCTCATGTCTTAATAAAGGCACTTAAATGCATATTTCATATATATTTAACAAGTACTTAAGCTATTTAAATCTTTAAATACAGATTGACTAGAAAACAAAAGGCAATTAATACAGTGTTACTTGTCTTTCCCATTACAGCATACTTACTCCTAAAAATACACAAAACTTAAAAGTCTTCTACGTTTAATTATTCTAGAAGTCATTATCCTGAGGGAACACTTGCTCCTTTTTCTTTTGGGGATATACTTCTGTCCTATGTTGAATGTAGTGGACAATAGTCTCTTTCTCTCTCTCTCTGTATATTTCTTTGCTGTTTTGTAGGGTACTGTTGTTGAAAGAGAGCCACCTTTACAGATTGGCAATATTCTATCTGTATTAAAATATTCAAGGATCTTTAGGGCTGCTTCTTTGGAACCATCATCTACATCTCTCTACATGAAACAAAAGATGGTATTCCTGGGAGACAACATGAAGAAGTGACTGTAGTTCGGATTCTTAGGATTCCATCTTCTATTTACCTTTGGCTATTACTTTTTATGAAACAGTGAAATCCTTCATTAATGCAGTGGGTTGTGGTTTTGTCCAAGCAGATGTTATCTGAAAGAGGCTTATATTCCGTTGTCTTAGGTTTCAACTGAGATGGATACAGCTGCTCCATTTCTGTTTGTGGCACATTTTTTGGAATGGTTAGTGTGGACCTGACCTTCCTGTCCTTTTCATGAGCCTTCCATGTCCTTTTCATGTCCTCTTCAAGAGAAGATTCATCTCTTATTTTTGCATTACAACATTGTGTATGCATCAGATTTCTGTTAACAGAGTTATTCTCCTTATCAGTGGTCCTGATATGCAGCAGGGTGATTAAATCTGAAATTAATTCTGCCCATCTAGGATAGAAACATTTGCAGGTTTCTGTAGTTCTGGCACATGAACACACTCCATACAGGATGTTGAAAAAATTTTTATTTGCCTGCAGTAAGGAAAGCTCTTTATGGATATAAAATATCTAACTGCCTCTAAGAAATTAGAAGGGTGTGCCTGATACTAAAATAATAACTTAATTTTTTTGTGGGGTTTATAGCCAAATGTCACCTGAGGAATATATTTCACATCCATTTTCAAGCTCTGCTTTACCTTCAAAGTTAGTTTGGCGTGTGACTATTGAATGACCTTTAAAATAACGAAATGTATGTTTAATGCTGATTTGCTTGTAAAACTTTGTCAGGAAGAAAGATTGAGGAGTTATTACACAAATTTTAAAAATGTATTTTGAATGAGTTTATTGAAAAAAGTTAGAGATGTGCAAGTGCAGACAAAGTAATTTCTGCTGACTGGCCAGCCTTACTATGGATGCAACTCGATGAGCTACAGAACCATTTCTTCAGGACAAAGTGAAGCACAACAGGTCTGTGACAACTACAGAAAGCAGGTGTTCACTAA
Source organism: Chaetops frenatus (assembly GCA_013400775.1). NCBI lineage: Eukaryota > Metazoa > Chordata > Aves > Passeriformes > Picathartidae > Chaetops > Chaetops frenatus. Next base: position 92,023 of record VZTR01027786.1, on the reverse strand, counting down.
CATCATTGCCACAGTAGGGTTTTTTTAATATTACTTTATAGAAAACTTATTCTTTAGTTCTCTCTTTTGAAATCCAGAAGCTAGTTGGCTTCATTCTGTTGTGATCCACTCACTTTTCCTTAGAAGTGGTCTTGACATCAGTATTTAGTCATGAGAAGTTTCTGAGAAGCTTAAATCATTTTATCTCCTCCTCTGATCTTTGAGCTTCTTAAGATTGTCTCTGGACACTACTATGATGACATATTTCCCAAATATATGCTAATTCTGGTGCTGTGTTGTTTGGAAGAAATCTGGGTAGGGTTTTTTTCAATAATTTCAAAGTACTACTCTCTGTGTAAGGTTTAACACTTTCTTGGTAAGGATGACATGAACCAGTACTGTGCAAGAAAATACACACCTCTTCCATTCTTGAGAAGCAAATCCATTTTTAGCATCCAGAGTAATGTTTATCTGAATCAGAAAAATTAATTTCCTTTTTTTCCCCTCTTTGAAAATTTCATTTAAATGAAAAAATAAGTAATTTTTAGACTTTCTAAGCTAATACAATTCTCACAGTTACAAGGTGAAGAACTTAAGAGATCACCGAACTTAATTTTTTTTTCTATTTTCAATCAGAATCAGTGATGATTTAGGTAATTTGAAATCTGAACATGAATATGCAAGTGAAGGCAAGAAAAATATATTCAAACTTTTGATAGTATGCTATCAGCATTTACCTAACATTCATTTGCTACTAGAATTGACACAAGACTGGCAAGTGGAACTCCTGCAAGAGCCAGCAAGTTCTGAAGATGATCAGAAAATAGTTTATTAGCACATGGCAATGCATACATTACAAAGGAGAAAAGAAATTCTGCTGGTAATATTCATGGGTATTGTCAATGCTTTATAACAGCCACCTAAAATAATATTTCTAGGGTCATTAATTTGAATTACATTAGACAAAATAATGCACTACACCATTTACAGTTCATCACTATAATGTAAAGACAACTTTACAAGAGAACTGCACAAGCCATAATCCAAGAGACAAATTTATAGACTTGTTTTTTTCACATTGGAAGCAAACTATGAACATGAAATGTTTTCTAATTTTAGTTTCTCTACTGCAGGCAAATGAAACAAACTGCTGAGAAGGTAATGAAAACAGATTACTTAATGGTGAAAAATCTGAGTGCCATTCTTTTTCTACCAGTGGTGCCACTGCTGGAATTTAATGGAGTGGCACCAGTGTGTCTGAATGAAGATTTTGATCCTAGCTGTTTAAAAATAGGGTTGAATTTAATAAGATTTCCTCAGTACTGATAGCTTTTTTTTTTTCCCTCTACACTGAGAACACGATGATAGCAGAACTCATTATTAACATGAAGAAAGTGGAATTTCATCCCAGTCTCAAACTTCCTGCTCTAGTTCCACATACATTTCATGATAGTCTCTAGGATTTTGTTAGAGTGTTAAGGGGATAATTTGCTTTAGATGTTCTTCTCTTCGTGTTGTCTCAAACAAATTTATCTTCCTAGCTTTTTTGGAAGCTTAGGGGAGGAAATTTCAGCCCAGCAATAAAGATAATGGGCTTAAAATGACCAGGGATCATTGAAGCTTCTTTTTATTTTTCTTTTTCCTTTTTTTTTTTTTTTTTTTTTTTTAATATGAAAATCATCTCTCTCTTACCCCTTTATAAAAGCTCAGGTATGTTCAGGAAGTATTCCAGGAGGAAAAAAAAGAGCAATAGACATGTGATGGAATAGACAGATGGAGCTGCATCAGGTTTTGCATCAATTACAGCAAGTTCTTGGATTTAGTGCAGGAGCTTTCTTAGTCTATGTCCTTCAATTTTTGCATGTATTTGGCAATGCAGAAGTTGTTTATTACACCTTCTATGACTGCTTGGCCTATTAGGATGCAGTGAGAATTAGGCTGAGAGTAAAGAAAAAAGCATGATATTCCAATGGATTTAAATTACTGCGCAAAATAAAAAAGCAGTAGCAGAATAACTGCAGAAGAAGGTCTGGTGTGCTGTCTTCTGAATTTAGATTACTAATGACAGGTTTGTATTAGTGCCACAGTGTGAAGTAAAAATAAAAACAATTTTATGGGTAATTTTGAAAATAGCGTTCCTTCTGCATTGCCTCATAGAAGCACAGTTTCTAAAATATTTCAACAATGTAAAATAAACATGTGAACTGTGTCTGTATTTTAATTTACACCTTTTTCTTAATGATTTAATTCTCAGTAACCATTTATATTAGTTTAAGCTCGCAGTATATTACGTCTCACCCCGTGTTATTTTTTCTGAACAAAACTTGTCTTATGCTTTCAAACAAAAAGGGTTTCAGAAGATCTTTCATCTTAAATCTAATTTTATTTTTATGTATGAAAGTTAAATCCTGCATCACCAGAAATAATTTTCCAGCAGATTGTTACTCAAAGCATTAGACCAGGTACCCTGTCACTCTTTCTGTAATGAAGTGTAGCAAAGCAGGCAGTTGGCTATGACTCCCCCCAAAATAAGCAGAGACAAAATTTCCAGGAGGTGTTTTATGATGCTGGCACAACACCTAAATATGAAAGAACTTTTCTGGATGGATGGATGGATGGGTGGATTGTGAAGAACAACTACCTGACCTGCTTTTTATCCAGGTCCCTGGCAATTGTTTGCTTTTGTCAATCCCTAGCAGAGGCGAATAAGGTCAGGAGTTGACTAATGGCCCAAACTACAACAGCTGAGTACTTAAAAGTGATCTAGACTGCCAAGCAGTGTTTACATAGTAAGGATAAAAAAAGGTGACTCAAACCTTTCCTGTTTCCCATATCAAAGCAAATCTTTCACAGCTGGCCTGGTAGCTGGAGGAAAGATTAGTTGAGTTTTCACAAATTCTACAATTTATTAACCTGTACTTGGGCTGATAATGCATAGAGAACCATGAGCAAAGTTAAAATGAGATCCTCAAATTTAGAGTATTTTGCCAAATAACTATTTCCACCACAGAACACAGTATGCAGTGGTCAGGCAGTAGACATGATTTACATTGTGCATAGCAGTAGACCTCCTAATCCTGAAGTGTTGGTGCCTTGCCCCAGCAGTCAGATGAGTCATGCAGCTGCATTTACTGGCTCATGGAGCTTAAACAGTCTGCTTCAGGAACAGTGGAGCTCTTCTGAATGAAGCTTAATAGTCCATAATCTACCTGTGTCCACATCAAATGCAAAACAAACAGTCCAGTAGTGTATCTGAAATTCTATTTGGATGTGTTTTACTGTTTCTCAGTCATTACAGAGAGCTTTTATGTGAAAGAAGAATGAGCTTTTGGAGACCCCAGAAAGAGAGATTTGTTACATCCAAAGCAAGGAGAATGGAGAGGCAGAAACATGCAGCCTACTCACTCAGGCATAGGAAAGCAGAGGATGTAAGATGTGCAGTGGAAGTATAATAGATTTCTCCATTACAAATTATTGTCACAGGGAAATGTTTTTGTACATGAATTCTGACATAGAAAATTGGATGGATTTTTTTGTTTGTTTGTATGTTGCATTTATTGAAAATGAGAAAAGCTCAGTGACAGCAGTATATAAATGTGTATAGGTAAGTTGCTTAAGGTCTCCATTTTTCTTGTCTTCAGTCTTTTTTCTCTCATCCTCTCCTCAGCTAGATAGCCAGGGTTTCTGCTTACTGGCCTGAGAAATCCATTTCACTCATATATCTTCCTCTTGTCAGGAGCTTTCCTTCTGTGAGGCTATGCTGTTTCCTGACATGCTGGAATCACTGGCTACTTTTGCGTTAAAAAGAAATAGAACCTTTCCCCATCAACATCTCATTACAGCTATGTCACAGATTTCCAAGTAAGCAGAAAAGTTAAGTGATCCATTTAAAACTTTTTAGAATGTGCAATAGAAACTGCATTTGACACCAAAATGTTTACCAACAAATGGATGATCTGATAGAAGCCTGATGTCTCTGCAAAAGAAGAGATCTCATTTCCTGGGCAGAACAATATTGCTGTACATTAAATTAATAAAATATTGTTACCTCTTTCAAGATTGTATGTCATTTGGTAGCAAAAAACCAAATAAATTTAGTGTCATTTACAGAAAGAATATAGTCAATATTCAACTTAAAAATGCAACTGTAAAGGACACAATGGTATTTGTATTCTATATTGTTTTGTTTTCTACTGGAAGACTGTTAATACCAAGTAGAGATGTTTGTAGATCCAGAAGGGACACATACAGTGTCACTTGCATCAAACCAGATTTCGTATTATTGTACAAAGTACCTGTTAAAATTAAAAGAGAGTTCCCCATCAGCTACAGCGAGCTTTGTATTATGAGCTTGTTCACCTTTTTAGGTTCTATGAGGAAGGAAGGAATATCCATGATGATATTTTCATGTCACTGTAGTCAAAGGAAATTTTTTGATTGCTTACAATGAGATCTGCATTTCCATTTAGGACTGGATTTTCAGTAGGGTTTGATGGGGATACAGTTGATTTTCTTCATAGTAGCTACTATGAAGCTGTGTGTTGATCTGTGCTGGAAACAATGCTGACAACAGTGATGTTTTAGCTGTGGCTGAGCAGGGCTTGCTCAGTCAAGGACTTTTCTGCTTCTCATCCCGCAAGCAAGCTGGAGGTGCACAAGGAATTGGGAGGGGACAGAGCTGGGACAGCAGATCTGAACTGACCAAAGGGATTTTCCACACTATATGGCATCATACCCAGCATGTAAAGCTTGGGAGGTAGCAGAAAGAGTGGGACGTTTGGAGTGATAGTGTTTCTCTTCCCAAGTAATGGTTAGGTGTGATGGAGTCCTGCTCTCACGGGATGGTTAAATACCTACCTACACAAGGAAGCAGTGAATTAATTTCTTCTTTGTGGCTTCTATTCTACCTATTGAGCCGTCTGTTATCTCAGCCCATGTGTTTTTTCATTTTTACTCTTCTGATTCTCTCCGCCATCCCATGGAGGGAAAATGAGAAAGATGTGTGGGACCTGGCTGCTGGCTGGGGTTAAACCATGATAAGTAGGAGTTGTTAATAAAAGCTACTTTACAAATCCAAGGTGTTAGAGAGGACTCTTAGAGCTACTTCATATATTTACTATTTTGTAAACGCACACAAATACATTTAACATTAGCAAGTTCAGTTGTCACACAATTTTTTGACTCAGTGACTTTAATTCCGTAGAATGCTTACTATTTTGCATTTTATCTCTGTTTCCTAAGCCAAATAGACCTTGCATTTTTAAAGCAATCTTGACTATATTAATTTTCTTAGGACTAATTAATGCATGCAACTTCCAACAGAGAAGAAAAATTAACTTCTGATTTCTAGTGAGAGGTGTACTTGGATGCTCTGGCTAATGCTGTCAGTTAAAGGACCATACGGCTTGCTTTCAAGTACACCCTAAGCCTTAAGGAAATTTGTTCGGCTAAGTCCTGTGCCCCACAGCAGTATGACTTGGGCAAACAAGCCTATTTTTTCACACTAGTAGCACTCCAGCCATGACCATAGCACACAGCATCTGTTCAAGCTAGTAGTGGTACCTCACACTGCCATAAGGCCATGGCTGCTGGTGTCCAGGCTTTCTAAGAGCCATCTCAATTACTGCAATGCAGCACTGCCCTCTGTCTTGTGAATTTATGTGGTCTGGAAGATACTTTATGGTTTTAAAGGGCAAAACTGAGGGCTTTAGACCATTTCATGAAAGAAGAACCATGGGAACTCTGTGTTTTTGTGCTTGCAAACTACAAAATGCAAACAGGACAAAGAACATTTATTACAAGTAAGTGATTTTTTTGTACAGCTGTGAGTATGAAATACTTTCTACCAAAGTGCACACATATATATGCACAGAGTGCATGCCTTATATATAGATATAGTACACACATGAAATATTTTTGATTATTTGCCCTTCAGATGACATGTTCCACATTAATCTGTGACATTCACGCAGTCACTACAGAGCTTACATATCCTGTGATAGTTAAATGGCATATGCTCTTCTCTACTTCATGAGCATGGTGTGTCCTTTTTCAGCCGAATCTCTGTAGGGTCATCAGTTCTTAAAGGAGAGTCACTGGTGTTGGGGAAGCAGAAGGCAGGATTTCTCAGCTGAGCTCTGTGCTGCTGGGGCTGGAAGGGTTCCACCGAGCGCTGCGCTGCGCCAGCCCTTCAAGCCCTTCCAGCTGCACCTACATCTGTGCATCATTAGAGCAGCCGAGGCTACTGCAGTCACCCAGTGGCTGTTTGCGAGCAGCTCTCTTGCCATTTTATTGCCTGCAAAGGAAAATGTCTCTTTATCTTCTCTCCACGGAGTTCCCAGTTGTGTGAGGTGTGTGAGGTGCACTGACAGTGATTATGCTCATAATGCATATCAGGCGATAAGCCTGTTTCTCAGCATGTTTTAATATTCCGTGTTGGTATTCCAGCATACTTGAAAAGCAAATCTTGAGGGTGTTTATTATTATTTCTCCATTCTTGCATGAAGTTTATGATTTTCTAAGTAAAAGAGGACTCTTTATCAATGCTCTTTTAGACACAACATTGCTATTCTGTTGATATGTTTTTTATTTTTCTATACAAGGTGCTTACTTGAGAACTGATCTATTTCCCACAAAATTTTAGGGTATGGCGATGTTATGTTATAAATGGCAAAGCTTTATTATGAAACCTTGGTTTCTTAAAGTGAAAATTTTCTATGAACACTCAATGTGGGCATAAGTATGGATTTATCTATACAGATTTTAAGGGGATTTTACTTAATAGCAAAAAACCATCTATCTAGGTATTTAGGAGTTTAATAAGTGTAGTAAAAATAGTTATCAGCACATTCAGTGCACTGGGATCACATATAAATTTGAAAGGGTTTGTATTATGGCTAGAAATTAGAGGTAAACATTTACTGTTGCTTTAAATGGGACCAAGACTTTTCTGAGTTATTTAAAATCATTAGTGGAAACTTTTGCAAACTGAACTAGTGTTTGCTTAATCCTTGAGTTTTCAGCGGAGAAACATTTATGAAACATGCATGAGATGTCTGGTTCTTGGCAGGAAGAGTCCTGGCTGCTTTTTTTGCTGCAAAGCATCTCAGCCTTGGCAAAGCAGGAGTAACAAGCTTTAAACAGATTAATGGTTTATCTGATTTAGTGATCATCTTGCTTTAGGATGGAGTTAAAACCATCAGAATCCTTTCTTGATCTTACTTGGAAAGCATACACTGTAAAGGGAGAAAGCTGCTTTTAGTGTAGATGTGCTATCGCTGAAATTAATGCTGTTGGGTGTTACTGTGGTTTACTTTACTTACTGATTGTTCTAGGATAGCCCTATTTTTGCAAATAAGTATCTATATAGTATATATACATGTATTTGTGATGTTTTATCTTGCAATAGCTTTTGAATATAATAAATATTACAAAGGAGAACTTTGAAATCCTGCTTCTTTATCATTATCTTATTTTGTTGTTGTTTGGTTGGTGGAGGGTTTGTTTTAATATTCACAAATAAGACCTGTTTAAGAATAAATAACGCATGCAGTCTAGAGGGGAATGTCCAGTTCTGACAATCTCAATCTTAATTTTTGTATGATTTTTTTAGCTGTTAATTCTTTGAATACACCTGTGCTCCTTGAGATCAAAGAGCTAGAGGACGTCTTTTTTGTCAGCTGCTAAGTTCTTCTTAATTTCCCTCCTTTTTATGTAGTGTACTATTCAGTTTTAGAAATTCCACTCTCCACCAGCAGCTACAAATCTTTATCCCTGTGTTTATTCAATCTATTATTCAAAGACTCTATTTTAAACATTTGCACTATGACAGCTCCAGGATCCAATGCATGGTCCTAACACTAGCCTGACCTTTCCAAAAGAGTATACAGTCTGAATAAATAAGATAGAAAGGAGCTGGAGAAAGAGTGCATGTTAATCTACTAATACAAAAATAAAAGTGACAATTTTGTACAACACCACACAACCATACTTTTATTGAATTGATTGCTTCACTTTCATTTGCTTTCATTTATTTGGCCTGCCATATGGCCACACTTTTTCTTCACAGCCAGTGATATTATCTGCTTTTCTGTGCCAGTGTCCTAGCCCTTGAGGTTGTTTATCCCTGAAAAAAGAGAAGATGAAACTTGTAATCCACTGCAGCAATAGTCTTCCAGTCTCAATCAGATTTCTCCTTAATCTTCTTGACAAGCATGAGTGTAGCTTCCTCTGCCTGAAGAAGAGCTTAGAGTTCACCAAATCTCTGGTTCCCAGCATGGATGGGTATAATTTTCACTTTTGAACTCTTGACAGCTGAAAACACCGAGTCGGTCCAATTTTTAACATTGGAACTGATAAACATTTGTAAAATTATCTCAACCCTAAACTCAGCATTGTGGACATACCGTGAATAAAAAGTGTAGGAAATATAAATTAAATAGATTATACATAGAGGCAAGCGTGGTGGAGGGAAGTGGAGGGAAGGAAGAAATGAGTATTTTATTGTTTTTTACTTGATTTTAAGCAGTCTCTTAATTACTGGACAACAAAAATCCAGCTGATAGCATAGATGTTGCAAAAGGTTTCTAGACCTGCAGAGGAATGAAAAGAGGTTCAATTTAAGAAACTGGGACTGTGGAGAGCACTTTTGCATGAAGGTTATGCTCAGCACCACTCTTACACAGTGCTAAGTCGTGTATAAAGCTCATATAGACTTCTTTTTCTAGTGCTGCATTATTTCTTGTCCCAAGCAGCTTCTTCTGTGAGGAAAACATAAACTATCATCTAGTTGAGTACAAAATGTTCAGGCCAGAACTGCATTGTTATATTACAGAGAAACCCAGTTACTATTGCAGAAACAGAAAAAACACATAGTCCTTGAGTATGAAGTTGTAAAAAGCCTTCTGGCTAAGAAAAATATTCAAAACATTTCTTGTAGTGTCTGTACCATTTACTAAGTATAAACTGGAGTAGCTAATAGATTGTGGGTAAAGCTGAGAACCGTTTGTCAAGGGTCCAACAGAAATAGGAAGTTGATTATTTTTCCACTAGCCTTATGTACCTTAAACAAGGCACACAAAACCAAAGTTACTGTAAGGCATCCCAAAAATTGTAATTGCACGCAGATAGTCTTTGCCCTTATCCACTGTTGGAAGGGGGAACTGAGGAGGAAACTGCATGATAAGCAGAGCTGTTGGATACCTGGCCAAGCTCAAGGGCTTGCATTCCATTTCTAGTGGCTGTCAAAGTGAGGAAAAATGCAATAAATTTCTGTTCAATGACTCTTTCTCTTTGTGAGATAAATGGAAGAACTGAAAGCTTAATGGTCAGTTTTTACTCCTTTAAATGAAACCCCAAGGAATCATATATAGAATTGTAATTAGGTGATTTTAGGTATACTTCTTCCTGATAAGCTTAAGGCAGTATAAAACTTAAACATCTGATAATTAATTGCAGTATTTTAAAGCATTCCATTTTATACCATGTGGCAAAACAGGAAATAAGGTAATATTAGTACACAAACCTACAAAATTGTGAGAAATGTGATGTTGTAACTGTGATTCAAACCTAAATAGTTAGATACTAAAAATAATTATGTTTGTTTTTTAATAGTAGCTGTGCTAAAATGTAGCCAATTACTATAAATCAATTTCTTAAGGAACTCAATTATTTTTGTTCTTTTTGGTTTCCAGAACTTATTGATATTGGTTACTTGACTATATGAGTATCCTGTGAACCATATCTGCCTGGGTCAGTTTTTGTGTGTATGCCTTAGCACCATTCAATTCACTATATGTTTACACAGTTTAATGTGGCTCAATAAAACATTACATCAGTTTAAAATTCTGAAACTTGTGGATCTACTAAATACCTTCAAGGTCAGTCCAATCAGTGAAAGAAATTCACTTTATTAATTTCATCTCTGATATTAGGAATAGCATTTATGAAGATGGCAAATGGATTCTGTTAACATTCTATTTAGAATGCTATGTAAAAAATATCCATGCACATATTGCCATCAATGAATAAACTGTGTGTACAACATTTGGGGCCTGGGTGTGTGCAATTAGCTGAGGTGAGCCTCTGTTCTAGAAGTGGATAGAGCAAGTAGAATTTCATCTGAAGGGATAGGATGACATTAAATAAAATAAGTTACTAACTTCTTCATAAGAAATATCTTTTTTTCTTTTTCATCTTTCATACTTGGTATAACACAACTTCCCATCCTTCTGCATCTTGGTTTTGTCTCAGTGCAATTTCCTTTCCCTGCCAGCCACACCAAATGCCCACACTGCCCAGATACACTCAGACCTTTCTTTTGATAAGCCTAGCACAGATCTAGAGGAATATGAGTGCTTCAAAGGGTCAGCATTAAAGGTTTGGAAGTACTTTATAGCTCTAAATGGCTCCTGTCTTGCAGTTTAAAACCAAGTGGGAGCAGGCACATCCTTCTGGCACGACGTAGATTGAGAATGAGTAAGCTAAAAATGGGATGATGAACCCAATGGTCTCCAGCATCTAAGATGCACTTACACTATTAAAAGAACTTCAATAATGATACATTCTAAATGGACTTGCTTAACTCAAGTTAGCTGACTTGCACTGAAACATTGGGAATTTTACTTGGCAGCTTGTATTAAAATCTATAGTGAAGTTAGAGTTTTCACAGTTATTTGACCAAATTAAAGCATAATTGCTTTTTTTTCAGTGCAGTTTCACCAGCTTGACTTGTTCTGAGAATATTTTGAATAACCATATAATTAAGCCAAGATGGACAACTTTTAACTTAAAAGCCTAACTTTTATAAAATGAAACATATCTCTTGCTGTGAGAGAAATGCTTATAAATTACTTTAAGAACTGACTATGGTGGACTAGAAATAGAGCAAATTTATCTACCTAGCAAGAATGAAAAAAAAAAAAAAGGATACATTTTGCTGTTTTTGAACCCACTTTAACATAGAAAATTACATGTTTTCAGGTTGTCACATTCTGAGGCATGTACTTCTGGGGTAACACATTTCAGTGCATTTAGTATGTAAATTCAACCAAACCAATTTTTGTAGTAGTACTTAACTATAAGGAATGATGAGGAAAAAATAAGATGATTTGGGAAATAATTTAGTCAGTGAGAAGCAAAATGAGTACAAATGGAAATAAATGTCAGAATGAAACTAACTCTGGAGAAAACACTATAGTTTATAGATAAACTCCTTTGTTTAGTGACAGCTGTGGGGCTAAACCTATGGTTTTGTGGCTGTCCATCTGCACCAATTAGAGCATTTTTTTACCAAGGCTTTTACCAAACTATATCAGCACCCTTGTTAGAAGATGAGAAATTACGGAAAAATTAACTCCAGAAGCAATGCTTTCTGTTTGTTCATTTGTGTACTTATTTAAATGACAAATATAGAAGTGGGGAAGGGAAGACAGCTACTTGAAAATTAGGTGAGTTACAAAAATATATGCAGAGACCTTTATTTTTTAAAGTGCCTTTTTCTTTGGTTTGTATAACCAGTGATACTGTTCAAGAATATTAACTATGTTGCATGAAGAGAGAAATAACTGAGACATAATTATGAGATCCAAGTTAATATATGCAAAACAACACTTACAGCTTTGCTTATGTGACTAGCACTCTGTAACCAAAATGTGCACCCTTAAATCAATAGGCAAGTTATTTTCTTGGGTGTGTTTGCACAGGATCAAACCCTTGAGGGGCAGCTAGTGTGCAGCTAGTTCTGACTACAAATTTCATGTAACCATTTGACAAATAATGTCTTTTGCCATGCAGCACAGTGTAGTCTGTGAATCCCATCGTGCACTCCATAAATCCCAGCAGAAAATCAGCCATGGCCCAAGTATTTGTAGAGGTTTGCAGTGAATTACAGGATAGGGAACAGGGTTATTGAGTGTGGAAACACAGAAATGGCACTCATTGCACCCGCCACAAGAAATGGACTTCTAGCACTCTATCTGTGTCACATGCTCCAGCTATTTTAAAAACTGGTGTCAATAAGATGTTTTCCTAGGAAAGTTCAGAAAATGAAGGATAAAGGATATATTTGTGTAATAATGTAATGTTCAGGGTTTTTCTACTTCCAGACATCTGAGCAGTCGACCAAGAAAATTTAGTTTCACTGAAATCTTTTCCAACCACTTTGCATGTGAAATTCACAGTGCAGTCATTTAGTGGCAGAGGAAACTGTCCTTACTTGGATTGCTCTGTTATCCCAGACAAGTCAGTCCTCTTCTGTGCAAAAGTTTTTTGTAGGAGCATCTGAGCAAACAACAGCACAGCAGTCATGGTCTTCTGTATTTGCATTTTCCTCAGTGCCATCCATACCCCTCTTCCACTGAGGAATCACAGCAGGTTTCTGAAGACTTCCAGCTGATAGCTACAGGTGTATCAGGATGTATCCACAGATGGGCTGTTAGAGAGAGATGTTAGGGACAAGAGCAGGCAGAGATGGGTAGAGAAGAAGATGGACACTTACCCTGTTTTTATGCCTCCCTTGCTAGCTCTCTATTGGGGTCCATGTTACTTCATTCCATGGTGCAGTCAGATGTGTGCATCTCACCAAAGATTTCCTATTGCTCTCCAAAGAAATCTCTGATTCCAAACTTCCTACTGGCCATGGTCTTCTCTTCTCTCAGTTATCATAGTAAAGGCTGACATTTATTTCTCAAGATTTGTACACTGTGGTTTTTCACCCCTATTTGTTCTTTTTGTCCACTAATTTTCCCAATCCCATTCCAATAATGCATTGTAACATTAAGACAAATATTGTATTTTTAGAAATAATTCACCAGTTTTCATTTTTCCTTCATTATTTTTCTATCTCCTCAAAGTTCAAGATGTACAGATATAGATATAGATATAGATATAGATATAGATATAGATATGCATATATATTCTGGAACTGACAACTGACAGTAATACCACAGTGACAAATATTTAAGCAGTAGTTTATAAGAGCTCTAAAATACTTGCAATTCTCCATAAAGAACAGAAAAAAAGAAAGCTTACCCATTTTAAACAGTACTATGTGGGAATTATTTCTCATGGCTGACAGAAGACATCAAAAAAGAATATTTGAAGGAAAGACAAAGTAAAATTCCTTGATGAATTATTCTTTGTTTTTTGAAAAAATGTCATAAAATTCTGGTGACACACTATGGTAATATTATTTCAGTTGTTTTAATTTATTTGAGTCTAAACAATGTAGTCATTAACGTTTAGTGATTCCACCTAAATTTTCACAGCTTTGCATGCAGTAAAGTCTCACTAATCTTGTTAAAGGCAATGAGAGTAGTGTTTCTAAATCCCAAGCAACTCCTTGGAAGTTTAGCAATTATGCCAGACAGCCTCATCATAGGGATAATCATACTGGAAGACATTAGGGAGACAATGGTAGCTTCATTGTCAATCTCAGCATATAGATGAACTTCCTGGTCCTATATGAGTAGGTAGATGTGCCATATATAGTTATATAAAAGCCTTTGTTATGTTACACATAAGAATGGTGTAATAATTTGAAAAAAATCCCCATCTGATAGGGTTTTCTTCTTAGAAATTGTTTTACTATCTAATTAGCTCTTAGAAAGCATGAAGCAGCTATAAGAGTAATAATAGTAGTAATAATAATAATCATTGTCATCATCATCAAACAAACTTGCCACTCAAAAGTTTTCTCCTTTTTTCTTTAATTCAGTATTTATCTCAAGAGATTTTTATGTCGAACAAAAGGACCAGCCTGACTTTCTCTGTTAAGGTTGTTTTAAGGAACACAGGGAGAAGGAGGTGTGGGAAAGGTTACAGTCAGAAGTGAGGCAAGGAGAAGGAGAATTCTTTTCTGGGAAAATAACATCTTTTCTCTAACACAATTCTCTATTCACTGTTAGAAATTACTTGTTCTGTGATTCTGAAAGTAGCCCAATGAAGTCCTCTCATTCCAGGAACAATTTATTTGTTTGCTATACACTTGTAACAAATATTCACATTTAAATAAAAACCTCCCTAACATTTTTGAACTTTCAAGTGCATGAATAAATATGATAAAAACAAGTTATTTTGTGAGTTGTAGAATTATTGATAACTCACTTCCTACAGATTTTAATATTGTCCCATAACTCTTCCAAGGAAAATGAGCCTAAGTTTTCCATCATCTCATGACATGCACCAGAAGCACGTGCTGTGCCTAGCCCAGGGTCCTGGATGTGTGCTTGTGCAGCCATCTGTCAGATTCCAACCACTGTCAATAACGGTCTCCTCTGTCTGGACTCCTGTCTCCCTTACACCAGAGATGCTTGTTTGGGTCTCCTCCTCCCAGCTGATGATTTTCATGAGGCTTGTAGTAATCTAATCATTGTAGAAGCTTAAACCAGTCCTCAGTCTTGTAAAAGTGGATCAACAGATCTACATGTTAGTGGGGAAGAAGAGATGGGCAGATATAGAAACAAAGTCTTAATTTATTTTGCATGAGAAACCTTAATTTTATTTCAGAAGTTAAT
>VZTR01027786.1:17675-41762 GCA_013400775.1 Chaetops frenatus | reverse complement strand
TGTCTGAGCCAATGGGATATTGTCCTCTTAACAAATCTCATCGTGCCAGCAGTGTTGCTTCTACAGGATGGCTTATCAGCTCCAACCAGAGTCTGCTACACTTGCACTTGCCTTCATAGCCTGAGAGGAAAATAAATTGTTCCCAAGCAGTTAATAAGAAAGAATTATTGTCAGTGAGATGCATGACATTATGAGAAAGCATGGTGTTTTACTGACTAAATGCTTCTTTGCAACCATCCCCATCTCCCCTCACTTGGCAACATTCCCTCTTCTCTCTCTCTCCCTCCTAACAAAAAAAAACCCCAAAACAAACAAACAAAAAACCGTCTCAGGTTTAGTGTAAATTAAATGAATATTTCATTTTTGGAAGAGAGGCTCTCTAAACACTGTTACTGATGTGCCATTCTATTTCAAGAAGTGTACTTATGACATTTCTCCTCCTCATTTTAATATAGACATTGGAGCGAGCTGGAGAAATATTCCAATACTTCCACTGTTATGGCAACATGCATCTTCATTTTTGCCATCTATGCAGCTAAAAATGCACATATACAAATATATTACATAGTATGCAAATACTAGATCTGAATACAACTCTTTTTTGTTACTAGAACCACTCCTGGAAAATTAAGGATTTATAGTAATGAATGTTTATGGGCGAAATGCTTCTTACCTTACCTAACCTATGTAAGTGTGTCCATTTAAATTAATGGAGCCACACAGGTAATAACAATGAGTGACATTTGGTCTTTTAGTGAATTCCTCACAACCATTTTCTGGGAATCAAAAACAAGAGGTCTTTGATAAACTGAAAGTTTATATGGAGGCTGATAAATACAAAGGGAAAAGGAGGCATGCTGTTGTACATCTTTATTGTCTTTTATTGTGCTATATACCTAATGTCTTGCTTAGCCAAGCAATTAAGTAGATCTTTAGCTTTATACCCCTGGTCGAATCCTATTTTGGGTAAGGAGGAATGCAAGCTATTTGCTTAACTGTGACTTTATACGTAACACATATGGAAATCAGTTGTCATATTTTTAATTTCATTTATACAATTCTGATTGTTCACAATTCAGCCATCTGCCATTTCTTATCCCAGTGCTGGCTGTCATGCAGGGTGTCTCAGAAAGAACTGAGAATTCTTTTGCATAAACCACCATCTGAGGGAATTGTTCAATATTTTATTTCTTTGAAATGGAAAATGGACTGCGAAGATCAAAGTGCAAGCGAAAAACACTGATAAATACACTATTACAACTCCTAAATGTTCTGGGCTTCCTTAGTAATCTTGGACCTCAAAAAATTTTCAGATATGATTTAAACTTTTTGATGTGTTTGTAAACATAGTTGTTTAGGTTTATATGTAGATAAAATTAGAGGTAAAGATGATCACCTAGTCTGTCATAGGCACCAAATGACACAATTGCCTGGGGTAATGGGGGACTAGCTGAGAAAGTACCATATAGTTATGCATATTTTTGAGACCACCCAGTTAGTTTTTAAGATACTTGGAAATTGAACTTGTACCTTTCCTGGCAATATTCCACTTCCTTTATCCTGGCTTTTGTTGTGTTTAGGTTTAGAGTTTGTCAAACTTATGATGGAAATTGCAAAGGTCATGAATTTAAACTGATTTAATTGTTTTAATGCAAATCTGTCTAGACTTTCTTGGGTTTTTTTCAATCAAAATTGTGTTAGTTAAGCCAATATGAAAAATTTCAGTCTTAGGATACATATCATTTCACTACAATATTTTGATAATCTACAGTCCAGTTTTGGAACTTCTTTCAAATTCAGCTCAATAAAAGCTTTACCTGATGTTAATTTAACAGCACAAGAAGTTCAGGCCCCTTTTCCAGTGAAGCATCTCACATATGTATAGGATGTGTATATATAATATTGAAACATTACACCAAATATGCTCAAGTTCATATACTTTTCTTAGGAGTCTAGTTGAATCTTATCTCTTCTCACTATATGTTAGGAAAGAAATTATTAGGTGTCTGGGATTTGCAGAAACAGTAATCACACAATGCATCAAATCTGCATGTGTTGACAAAAATAGTCACAACAAAATGTATTATGCAGAACAACCAGTCGATTTGATTAATTTCTATTCAAAATAGTAAAAGAGGAGGAAGATTTATTTCTTTTTTATTATTCTGCACTACTAAAGCAAGTAGGAAGAGAAGGGGATAAAGGATAAATTGAATTCAAATTGAGATTGAGACAAGCAACATTCATAAATTCATATCCATGCTGTTCTCCCAGAGCTTCACAACTAATTGCTTTGAATTTTTCTCTTGTTCTTATCTAGGCCATCCTCCATATGGCTCCATATGCCTGGGTTTTTTCACCTTGAATAAGTTCTTTGTTTTTTCTCCCCTCCTGAGCATAACCTTTCTTAAAACTTATATCTGAGAACCTCAGACATATCTTCCTTTTGCTAATAAAGTACACTTCCTTCTATTAATAAAGAAAATATTAAAAAAAAACTTTAAAACACCTTCTAAGTAAATTTTTGGCTAAAATTCCTGCTCATTTCTAATATAGCAATTTGCAGTCCTAGTCAGTATATATCAGAATATCTCTAATGAATTCAGCTCCATGCTGATTCTTTAGTATTGCCATGTCCAGTTCAGAAGCTTGAAAAAATATGCTCAGAGTAATTAGGAAATCAATGTCTCTCCGAGACTGTTTTCATGCAGAGAAACATCTGGACCCCTAAAAGAGAGTCAAAGGTTAAAAACAGGTGAGAAAAAACGTCCACATTTTTACCATGTTGGGGCAGAGGAACATCCCCACAGGAAGTTTTTGAAAAAGAAAAAAAGTAATTTCCTAAAATGGCTTAGAAGCAATCAGCCTCAAATAGATAAACAGGTAGAGACTTTTAAATAAGAAAGAAGGAAGATGAGAGGACAGATGTTGTTGTAAGAGGGCTTCAGCTCCAGCCAGTGAGAGGAGCTGAGGAATGCCCGTGGAGCTCCATGTTGTCTCTCTGTTCCCACATTCTTGCTGTTGCTATGAGGGGTGTGTGTGCACGGGTGTGTGCTTGTGTTTTCTTGTGCCTGTCTGTGTGTCTGTGTGTGCAGACACTCATGGCAACACGGTTCCTCTGCTCACACACAAAGGGTGACAGTTGCACAGAGGGAAAATGGAAATGAAAACAACTCACAAACGACTGGATACAGTTCTTTTAGTCATATTTTAAGGCAAAAGGGCTAGCTTCTGGTTAAGCTATATGATAATTCCTTGTCCTAGAGATATAATTGCATTTAGCAGAGAGTACTAATAGTATACCTGGTAGAACCAGCAATGCTAGTAGGCAGATTTTTCTTTATATGTCACTCTTGGACTGTAAAAATGTGACAACATTACTTTGATGTTCATGAGAATACAGATTTTTTGTGTAATTAAGTTAATCTAAACTTCCCTAAGATAGAAAGATGCATTGTACCAAGCTGAGGATATGAAATCCAAACCTTTATTTGAATGCTGAAGAACCAAATCCAAGTTAAAAAACCCCCAATTTAAGTCCCTTGTATCTTTAGACCTACTTTGTCGAAGTCTTAACTGAATTGTCTTATCTATGTTTAGTGCCAATGATAATTAAGCTTAAAATTAAACATGTACAAAATTATTTGGACATGTTAAACAGAGAACACATTATACAGGTGCAGTTGATGAAAGAGTATTCAAGAGTGGTGAATCTGCATTTCAAGGCTATAGAGTTTTCCAGTAAGAGGCTGAAATGTAGGATGCATCCAATGTAAATGGAGGACGAGAGACAAGTCTCAAAACTGATCCTAGTTTCCTGAAATCATAAGTTCCCATCAAACACAGACCAATTAATACATACAAACAATTAGGTGAGTTTTTATCTTTCCATACCAATAAAAGTTTCACATTAAAACTGTCAAAGGGAAAGAAAATTACCTGGGTATTTCCTGCATGTAGGTGATAGCCTGCATAAGGTCTCAGATCTACTATATAAATCTGCTATATAAATCTACTGTTTAATATTACATAACTCTAAGTTCATGTCTTCCATTATCAAGAAACTTGGGTTATGAAAAAAAATTACACTATGCTTTAGAGCTTCAAGTCCGAAATCAACTTATTTAAAATAAAGTCTACCTTTCTAGCATGGAGTTTTAAAACAACAGGAACCTTATGAATGTTGCAAAACAAGTATATAAAATTTAATATATCTTTTCTATTAAAGCAACATTAAAACCAATTTGAGAGACTTTTCAGAAACTTCTTCCCCAGTTCTTGAAAGTGGGTAGAGGAGCATAAACTATTATTATGACTCATCAGGTGATTGGCATTTCCCTACAAGGCCACAGGAATGATAACCAAGGAATTTGCCTTGTCTCACTTAGTACAATGTTGTTCTAACTCACTGACAAAGTGGCAAGCTAACCTTACTGGTTCTAAGGAGATTCTACCTTGCTAAAACACATGTATAACATCTTCAAAATGCATCAGAATGAATCCCACCAGCAGCCAGCTCTGGCATTCACTTTGTCAGTGTAAAGTAGGTATTCAATGGTAACTTTCTAGTTGATGAACTGCGCTTTTTGTCCTTGCTTTTTCCTAGACCTTTAAATCTCAAAGCACCAGCTCATCGGCTGGGTTTGGCACAAGCCTTGGCTGTATTCACTTATTTTCTCTTCTTACCACTACAAAGCCCTGGTTCATGTACAGGCAACTGTCCATCTCATGTTTTGAATAAGGCTTAGGTCCTGTGGGAAAATATTGGTTACCCAATTTAAGACTGTGTAAAGCGTGACGCATGTTCTCTGTTATCTCTATAGGAAAATTCAGTCTAGGCTACTTTCCAGATTGAGGTACATATAATATTTCTGCACACCTTTTCAGCCTGCAAAGTGTCCTCCTGCTGAGGTAGGGACTGACACTAACCACTTAAGGCTAAGCCTAAAGTCTCTAGCACATTAACCAAATGAATTAACCAAATGAAGGAAAACTCAGTTTTGCCATTTCTTGGTTTCTGAATTTTCAGTCAGATTATTCTTCCATGTTCCTTTTTTTCACAGTAGTTTCCTTTGAAACTATAGCAGTGATTGCATCTGTCAGTGGCCCTTGATGACAATGTCTGGTATCCAACTCTGCAACTGCGAGAGAGTGACTGGATGCTTCTTTACACCAGCTATGAGTCTGGTCTCCTTCTGCTAGCTAGGAATGGACTCATGTATTTGTTCTGGCCTGCCCTCTTTGCTTAATAGTACCCCTGGTTCAAAATACCAGTGTTGAATACCATATCAAAACCTGAAGCAAAACAAAGCTGAAGCAAAAAGTTGGATCATAACCACTTTTGCTCACCAGAAATTTACATCTGTAGCCTTCTCCACAGATCATTCAATGCAAGACCTACAGTACCTGAGTAAAATTTTTTTAACTTTTTTCTATAGACAATAATCACATATTCTCTTTCCTTAGACTCTTTGCTTATCTTAGAGCATAATCATTAAAAAAAAGTGGTAAAATAGTAAAGGATGAAGAAAATAATAAGAATGAAAAGCAAAAGAAAAGATAAATAAAAAGAAGACAACCTAGAAGAGCTTGGTCATATCAAGTGCAAGGTGAAAAAGAAAGGTAAAAAGAGGAGAGGAATGAAAAAACAAAACAATTCATTGTGCTATTGGGTTTCTTGCATGAAGGAACAATATGTAAAGCTCAAGAGTGAATATGTTTTAAATATTATGAAATTAATGTCAGTATATAGATTTTTGTATTTAGTACAATGTTCTCCTACCCTGGGGGTTGGAAATGTAGAGTGATTATTAGCTAGGTTTCTGTTTTTCTTGGGTAGGTATCTTTTCTGTTATTACTCTGTTCCAGTATATTATCATAATTTTTTGCATAATTTAAATCTGATGTATGCAAGTGCCTCCATTTTGAACAGACCATATGGAGAGCTCCATGAGTGCCCAGGGAACCAGAAGTATGCAATGATTAACCGTGGTTTCTGTTATTTGTTAAGCAGATGAAAAGAGCTGTGAAATAAAAGGCATTTCATGATGGTTTCTATGTCCTTGTACTGTCCTTTGTTTGGCTGTGCTGCACTAGGGGGGAAACAAGAGGTGAGTTTTAATATAGCAAAGGAAATTGCACAGCCATTCACAAGATCCAAAGCCAGAAAAAAGGGAAAAGAAGGCACTGGAAGAAAAGGCAAGGATCTATATAATAGGTCAGTGAAAACGAGAAAAATATAGATTGCACATGTATATTTTCTGGATCTGCATTTCACTAGATCTGACTTATGAAAAGACAGATAAAGGAAGAAAAAAGATTCAGAAGACATGAAACATAATTTCAGAATCTAAAGAAAAAAAGCAATGAAACTATTTCTAAGCCCACCTCTGAGACCCCTGAAATTTGTTAACATCTATTTAGTTAAGACTTCAAATAAGGTCATTATATTAATTTTGTCTTTCAAAAGAGGGAGATACAGCATACGAAGGTTTTTACTTCACATAAAAATTTAGTTTAATATAAATTAATATGTCTACATATTGACATATGTGACAGAATCTGGTATTTCAAGTTGGACTATTAATGTGGCAACAGAAAGTTTAACATTAGATAATTTCCAGATAATCCATGAATCATATAGTCATATTTGTTTTTAAATAATGCATCACAAAATATGAACAGAATTGAATATATTTGATGCAGAAGAGATGAATTTTCACTTTTGGATGTAGTTAGGGCACCATATTATGTCACCTGCACGTGAACTATGCAGTCTGGTTCTGCTAATCTTATACAGAGACTTTGCTTGATGCTTTCAAAATGGGAGATCTTAATTTCATGTAAAGAGGAGAAAATGTAGAAATCGGTAGCAAATGATACAAAGAAAATGAGTGAGTGGGATAAATTAAATTATTCAGGTTAATTTACAAATTGAAGAGAAAAGAGAAAGTAGAACTGAAGACGTGTAGACATTCACTGTGTTTAATGATGTGAGATAAAAGGAGAAATTATTCTGATATTTTTGGCAGACAGGAAAGAAGAATAAGGCTCAATGATCATTTTTAGTAAAATGAGAAAGTAAGTGTCTCTTGTCCTAGAGTTAGTCCTTGGTCTGAGGTTTGATTTTTTAATAATATTCATTAAAGGGTTGAATATTGCAATAGCTGAGACAATGGTCTTTCCTTGAAGAAATTTTTCTTAATGTTAAGGAAATGAATAATGAGACAGAAAAAGGAAAGAGATTTTATGATTGACAGCTATACTAGACTTGTTTGTTATAATTTTTTTGAAATTTTTAAGATTGCTGTTTCTTTCTGTATGTGAGATCACTGTGCATCATGTTCTAGTTGACCTAAATACCTAACTACACAGCACACACCAAAAACAATGGAAAATGATCCTCTCAGGAACTGATTATAGATATTGAGAATTTTAACTGAAACAGAGACAAAGGCAGAAGAAAGGGATCCATAAACACTGACAGAGCAAGGAAGAATGCCACAATTCATCTTGTGTGACATAAATGCTAACCTTGCCAGTACTGGGAGAGAAATCTTTATTTCCTCCCAAAGCCCAACACTTACATTTGTTAAAGACAATACTATACATAGGATCTATGACATTTTGACAAGTGCTCAACCTCCCATTCTAAAAAATTGTTAGAGAGATTTTATGATAAGAATATGTTTAAGAATAATTCTCTCAATCAAGTGTCATAATACTGCTTATAATCTTGTGATTTTTAATTGGCATTACTTTGTGGATTCTGACTGAAACCATATTTTGTTTAGCCACTGAGAGTAATTGAAGGAAATAAAATTTATTTTCCTGCCAAAATTAAAGAATCATAAATTGTTTCAGTTGGAAGGAACCTTAAAGATCGTCTAGTTCCAGTCTCCAAACCTGCCTTTGGTCTGTTGAACCCTGCCTATAGTGATTGCAAGCATACTTTAAAAACAAGTGGCTAAGATACAATAAAACACATGGTTATTTCTAAGAACGTATCGTTTTCTCTAGCTGAATGACCAGCCTAGTATCCAAATCCTGAGACATGTACCTTAAGAAAATTTGTTTTTCCCTATGGTCATCCTTTAGAAAGGAAGAGGGGAGAATTGTTTGAAAGAGTAGATAAACAGCGTCTATTTCAAATGTTTGTTATAATATGAAATGCAAAAATAATTAAAGCATATATTAAAGTTATAGATAGTTATACTAAGAGCTTACTTTCCCCTCTCCTCCTTGAGAAAAAACTCACCTTTTTAAACCTTAATAAAGCATTTAAAAATGCTCTTTAAGAATATTTAACAAATAATCTCAGGCCTTCTTTCTTCAAAGGTCTGATGAGCACACATATTGCTTCTAAAAAGTAAGTCATGCTTTCAGGAGAGATAAAAACATGCAAGTCTGACCTCATACTCTAAAATGGGTGCACCACAAAGTATCCAGTTTTCTATCAAGGCATATCTGGGGGCAAGTTCACGACATATTGTGTGTAACTGAACGTCTCATTGTAATTTAAAAAATTTAAATCTTAGCTTTGAATGGATTGTGAGACTTTACCATGTGAAAGTAAAAGTAATAATAATACTGCTGTATATGCAGAAGTTGATCACTGATTCAAGCACCAAATTGCTGGTTCTCAGACTATCTCATAAGAGCATTGAAACGTTAAAAGGTGATATTTGTTAGCAAATTAATCCTGTCAAGACTCTAAATGAATCTTGTTTCTTCAGTCCTACTCTCAAGAACACTACAAAGAGAGACTTCTGTCTTCTCTGAACTGAAATTCAACTTTTATTCTCCCAATATTACTGTATTCTTGCTCTCACTCTCATCTACCATACTTTTTGTACATTTTACTCCATTTCAGCTCTACAGGAAACAGAGAAACAATACCTGCAACAAGAGATTGAAGAAGAGAGAAAAAATCCCAACACAATTTCAAGATGCAGAAAAATGTCTACCAATACACGACAGTTAGAGAAAATGCTGGTTTTTTAAAAAGAGCCCTAAGATCCTTTTTTCTACAGTAATTTTTAGAACAAACCGAAGTTCTACTGTTGTTGCAAGTGCTACCAAGCTTTGATCTGTTTTAAGTGAGGATTTGTGGAGAGATGTTAGCTGACTACAGTAAGGAGAGCAAAAAAGTGGAAAAACTGGAATCTGCTCATTCCATGCAGCATCCCATATGTACCGGTGTATAAGGTCACACTTGTATACTCTGTTGCCAAAATCCTTAAAGAAAGAAGCATGCAGCTCTTTTGAAACTTAATTTTCTGTTCTTACATATGCAACATTTGATGTTGTTCCTTTGTGCAAATGATATGATTATGTTTCTGCCTTTGGGAGACAAGTTTCTAATAGCTGAAGGGAAATACCATCTCTCGAAGGAACTGATGCAAAATCAGTTCGAATGTAAACAGATTCAACCAATTGTTTCCAACAGAGTTGCATGAATTTTGAGCTAAATTAGATCTATGATTGGTCCAATAATATAATCATCAGGAAAAATTCCCATTATTAGAATCAAAGTTTGTATGATGTAATTATAAAAAAAAAAGACTCAGAAAGCTGCATGTCCCATTTGTCTTTCAAAGGCAAATTATGAGCATTTTTTCCTTTGATCACAAGGTCAAAAAGTATTTTGGCCACTTGACACAACATGAAAATACAAATAATGAGGCAAATCTGTAAATGGTGAAAATAAGTACAAATTCAATTACTCCAGATCTGAATTTATCCTCCTCAACTTTTGACTGAATTATTAGAGATGGCAATTAATTGTCCTCCTCCCCAGCATAAATGTGCAAAGAAAGCAGATGTAAAACAAAATAACCAGTTGTCTTACCTGCAGTCTCGGGGTGTGTACATATCATGCTTCATCCGTGTTATTTAACTACTAAGTGCAGCAATATATGTGATCTTTTAGCCTATGGCAGCAATTGCATTTTTCTGGTCTAATAGACTGCACCATCTTTTCAAGTTAAGAACCTTTCTGTAGTAATGTTGTTAATACTCATGATTTTATTCCAGCTCTCATGGTTTTCCTTATCTTTTTTTTTTGGAAGCTCCAGCTTTCAAAGATGAGAGGTTATGTAGAAATCAGTTTTGTTTTTTTTTTTTTTCTTTCAAACTAAAAATCTTGTCCTCTTGGTTATAACAAAGTGTGTGAAAACAGGACCTCAGTGAACTTCAAAATAAATAAGAAGAGATAAAATATTTTCAAAATCCATTTTAAAATACTTTTATGTTTTAAGGCCAATTTCATTTCTTATTAAAACCACACTTGAGATTTTTTTAAGACTTGAAATTGGTAGACTTCTATCTCCCCACAGCTGCCAGGTTGAAATTCATTCCTTACCCATGACTGGCAGATATTGAGAGAGCAGAAAATGAGTATGCAGTCTCCCAGTTGGCTTTCTGTGAATTATTTATAGATGACAGAAACATTAGAAAAGTCCAAAGAGCTGGACTGTGTGTGAGACTTTCAGTGGATGATTTCATTTAGAATGTTGTTTCAGGGAGATAATGTAATTAATGTAGCTGGGAGATGAGAAATCTCACACACTGCATCTGGAAGTTTCTCCTCAGGAAATCCTTGTAGCTCACTGTTTCTGTCAAGCAGGGTAATGTGCCTGTAAAACTCTTTTGACAGAAAACACGTTACTGCATCAGCAGAATCAGAAAACGACAAAACATACACAATGTGGAATGGTGAATTCCAGGGTCTTTGCACCAAGCAAACACACTCATGAACAAAAGAAACCTAAATCAGCTGGAATCTTGTAAAGGGACCTTAGCTGAGATGTTCCACTGGCCGTTTTACTAGGTAAATAAAACACTTTGAACAAGTGAGGAATGCCATTAATAATACAGTAAGCAACTTCTTCTCACAGAAAATGCCGGAGAAGCCTCTACAGCAGGTAGCAGGTTTGGGTTTTAATTTTTTTTTAAATTTAATTTGTTTTTGTTTTGTTTGTTTTTTATTAATTACTATTTTTATATTCTTTATGTGTTATATGCTTCAACTTCTGCAACAAGAGAAGAAGAAATATTTCATTGCTCTGCTTACCCAGATCTCTAAAAGAGCAAAAAGTTAAAACAATAGTCTAAATGAAAAGACGCCTTTTTTAAGCAGCCATCTCACATTTCAGATTGAGTCTGTAATAAAAAATTCAGTCTTTTTGGTAACAGTAGTAATTTTATTTAATAATACCTGTTTTATATATTATGCTTTCAGACTGTGTTCATCTTTCTTAGATATATTCAGAGCTCTCTTGAAATAATCCTAAATTGTTATAACCAAAAGATGGCAGCACTCCATGCAACATACACTGCCTTCCACTCTTACTTATATTCACAGATCTCTTTGTAAATTCCATTTTATAGTGCTGTAGTTTAAGTCATCCTAGGCAGAGAACTATTTAGGAAGCTTTCAAAAGAGAATACATGGTCATTAATTTGTGAAGTTAATGTCATTTTGAAAGATTAAAAATCAGTTCCTTTAAGTTTATTTTCTTCAGTATAGCTCCAGACTAGTTAGCAATCAGTATTAAATAAAGGGGTCTGAGAAGCTCCAAACCGAGGTCTTTTTTAGGGAAACCTATTCTTATTTTCTGGGGACTTAAGCACCAGGTACTTTGTCTCAACTAGGTCTCCTGACTCTTTTCAAAATATTTTTTCCTTCTTTTTTTTTGCTCTTCTCCTTCTCCTCCTTGTTCTATCTCATTCTTTACTGTTCCCTGGTCTCCTGTTGGGCAGATCTCAGCACTCATGCCCAATACCTGCTCTGTGGTGTAAACACCTCTTTTATTGTATATCACTACCTATCCCATGGCTCTGTGTTATCTGATGTCTGCCCACTGCTGTACCCACAGTTTTCTGAATTCATGCTCCTCTTAGAGACCCAACATAAAACAAGGCACCACTCACTTTCCCAGTGATACCAGAGTTGGATGGGGGTAGATGTCTGTGTGGCCTTGACCATGTATTACAAAAACATTAATGAAGAGGCTGGTAAGGTCAGAGCACACTCCTCCCTTTTTGGAATGAAATCAAGGGGATATGTACAATGGTGACAAAGAAAGCTGGATTTTTAGTTTGGTTTTAAAGATGAAATTAAGAACCTAACTGATTTACTGAACATATCAAGAGATAAAAAGGAATGAAGGAAAAGAAACCAAGGCTTTACTGTACAAAAGGAGCAAAAAATGGAATTGCTAATAAATGAATAGTACAAATTCTGTACAGTCACCCTAGAAAGTGCCAAAGACTTAATGAGTACTGTGATCCTAAATAAGAGCATAAAACAATGAAATATGTCCTCATATGAAGCCTTTGACAGAATGCAACCATTAGGCAGATGAATGTGAGAGCCCACATGCAAAATATGCAAAAAGTTAATAATAAATGGTTATGCTCTACTTTATTCCCACACAGGTATGTCCAAATAAATGAGAATTCTCCCAAATGGCACAGGCTGCTAAGCTGTAAAATGAACAGGTGAAAGCAACTGAGAAGCCAAGACACAGTGCAGAATAAGCCCATCCGAGACAATCACAGAGGCAAGACAAAGATAGGTCGCTCCAACACATAATTCATTGTACATATGGATAACTGCCTGAAGGTAAAACTGTTCTCTGCCTGGTATGGCTCACGAGCCTTGGTCCAGGAGGAGCAGCTTTGGGGGTGACGAGGATTTCGTACCCTTTGANCATTATAACTAAAAAACACACCACAACATGAAGGAGTAACAAACATGTATGGAAAATGATTTTCAGTGCACAGAATATGAAAAACTGAGTTTTCAGTTCCATAAGATATGAAAGAGAATCACACAAAATAATGTTAATGTGAGAGGCTCCAGAATGTGTAAGGAGCCACATTGTTGGGTTTGGGTTTTTTTTCTTCTGGTTTTGTCATCTACTTTTTCCATTGACTCTAACTAGACTCAAGACTAATTTTATTCTTTTCTAATACTTACTATCAATACTTGTGGATATTGTTAATTTTCAGAACTGTTACCACACTCATTAAGTGAAGATTCTCCTCCACTGTGTTATAAAGTTCTGACTTTTAACAGAGGCTATGAGGAAAAAAACAGATGTACAAACCTTCCCACATTGAAGCTGGTTTCACTTAATAAGCTAGCAAGATTTTTGACCTTAAACATTGTTGCATGGCTGACCTGAAATCCAAGGCTTTGGCAAAGGGGAAGTAGGAAGAGGGCTAACCATGGATATTCTGTGACATTAGTGCATATTAATGTAGTATGTTTCAAGTAGCTTCTTTGCTATCTGGAAATTGTGTTTCATGAGATGTTTTTTAGTGATAAAGAGTCTCGTGGGAAAAAAATAAAGCACCTAACAGTATCTTTCCTTTTTTATCTAGAAATAAATATTAAAAACAAATCATTATCAATTAACAGCTTAATTTTCCATACAATATATAAAAAACTAGCAACAAAATAAATTAGAAGAAAAAATCAAAATGGTGAGATTTTAATTATGTTTACTAAGAAGATTCTGAAGGTAGGAAGTAGATATTCACATTATGAAAAACAGCAATGATCAAATCCAAGGCATGTGAAATTTTTCACTGGCAGGAGTCTGCTTTATGTTACAAGATGCTACAGGCATCAGATTAGATGATAATCTAAGAATAGGTCCCATGCAATTCAGAATGCTCTGTGAAGGTGTGATTCTATGAAACCATGCACTGCTGACTTACTCCCCACTCTTTCCCTGCCCTCCCCTGTGGTGAGCTGGAGAGGAGAACTGGAGACACAAAAATCAAAGATCCTGGTGGAGATATGAACAATTTACTGGAAACAGCAGTGAGGTAAGGAAATGAACAGTAACAGCAACAATATTGACAGAAAAAGTGTACAAGAAATGCAAGTGCTCACCACTGTACCCCACAATACCCAATTGCTGCCACATTACCCTGACCTGAAAGGGAGCCCTTATCCTGCTCCTGGAAAATGATGTGAGGTGGAATAGAATTCCTATTCCTAGCCATACCCTTGGCTACTGCTAAAACTAATCCTGTCCTGGCTGGAATCTGGACATCAAGGTAATGCAATCATAGTATGTAAAAGAACAAGGCACCTTGGGAGACAGATATTTACATGTCTTGGGTGAAAATACCAGTTAATTGCTTTACTTAACTAATCTAGAATGAATAAGATTATCAAAGAACCTGAATGTAAGTATAGGACTGAAAAATTAGCTGGACTTTTGAGATATTTGCATCTGAGAAATTATGCTGATTACATAATCCTGTGAGAAAATGGTCTTGGTAGTCATTAATTGTCCATGATTTGCTCTACCTTGTGTAACTGCAGTTACACTATGAAATGCCAAGAATTAATCTGAAGACAAGAAAATGGGGTCTTCTTTAGTAACAAATAATATTATTACTATCATTAAGGATGAAGTCCTGTGAAGTCCAGCTCTGGAAATTTTCATGTACTGGGACCCAACACCTTTCTATGCAATAAAAATATATCTCTATAATATATTTCTATGAAATATATTGAATAAGAAATAATTTCATTGTATTTCTATACTATAAGAGTACAGCAGGTGACCTCCTGAAGAGAATATCAGTGAACCAAATGAAGCAGCAGAATGTTCCAGTCATGTTCCATGTAATAGTGGCCATTAGCCTGGGGAGCAATTATCTCTTTTAATCCTTAACATTTAAATTTGCAGAAAATATCTGGCATTTAAGAATATCAGCATGTGAAAAGAAACCAGAGAGCAGACTAAGATGAGGGAAAGGGAAAAGTCCATTCCATTTACACAGCATCACTTTGCCATTATATTAAATAAAGTGCATTTTAATTTTTAATCAACTTTCAGTCTGCCCACTATTGTAACTCAGCACAAGATAAATGAAACAATTATTGTATTGCAAAGTGATCCTCTCTTGAAAAGACAATTGTGCTATAAATCCTGAGTACATGCTATGTAAACCTATTTTTGTTCCTGAACTCAGCCCTTTCCATACTCTGTCTGTGAGAGAGTTCACCAATTTACCCACAGTAGTAGTAATCAGAAGGGAAAATTCCTTGTGAAAATATTCAGATAGAAGATACTAAAAAGAGGTCCCAGCAAGAATTCATTAATGTAGGGACTTTGAGTACCTTTACATAATCTCTGCAAGTATGTCTGTCTCCCACTACACTTTATTCTGGATTTTTTTAGGTAATATTACAAAGCACATTTGCACACCATGTTATGTACACTGATTTTCCCCTAAGTGCCTTCATGTCCTTCAAATATGATGTCTTTTCTATCTGCCTTCTGAATAGAGAAACTTAAAAAATGGAAAGCACTTTGTTTTAGTTTGGGGGTGAATGAAGATAAATACTTCAGGTTTTAAAATTAAATAACATCTTTGGAAATGTTACTGAGCTTTCCTCTGCAAGCTTTTCTAAATTTCACTTGCTAAGACAGGGGATTAACAGTTTATTATTGACTCTTTGTTTTACTGTATATATAACTGTAAGTATTTTTTATGTTAAATATATATTCCCAGAAACTTTAGTTTCAACACATAGTGGTTTTTATTGGTTTCATTTTTGTCTAATCAGTACCTAAGTTGTAAAGATAGTCTCATGAATAAGTGACTGGCTTATGGTCTGGATGATTGA
This sequence comes from Chaetops frenatus, assembly GCA_013400775.1. Classification (NCBI taxonomy): domain Eukaryota; kingdom Metazoa; phylum Chordata; class Aves; order Passeriformes; family Picathartidae; genus Chaetops; species Chaetops frenatus. The sequence goes on along the minus strand of VZTR01027786.1, from coordinate 26,101 downwards.
GATTTAGAGTCAGACTACAGCTTTCTGTGAAAATCTGAGCACATCCATTGAACTCTCTGGGCTTCTGTTTCCTGTTTGTACCTTTTGGATAGTAATTGCAAGATTTTCTGTGTTGACACATTAACAGTATAGCCAAACCCCAAGTTTAAATAAAATAATTAGTATAGGTAAAAATAGGATAAAAATTCACACTTCTTTTTTTTTAATCTTGAACTTCCACATAACTTCAGGCACCAGGGCTGTAAAAACACACTATCTCTGATGATATTTATAATGAAATTTAATTGTTGATATCAGTGTTACCTATTCATGATGTCTCACATATAGTCTGACCATATCATCCTCAGCCCCTGTGAGAACAGCTACCACAGAAACAATGTGTTGAAAGTTGCTTTAAACTGAGCAAGTCCTGAAATTTGTAATGTCTTCTTTTTAATTTAGTTAGCAGATGAAGATATACTTTTTTTGGAGGGGCAAGGAAAAACCCCTTCAAACCACCAAAAACCCTTAGCGTTGTTTAGATTCAAACTCCTCCCATGGATAACAGTGTAGCAATTCTAGTACAAAAAAGCAACATCTCCACCCAACTTAAAAAAACCAAACACCTTGACTTTATTTCCGTGGTGGTTAACCTCAGAACAGCAACATGTGCCTTGAGATCAGAAGGCGTGGTTACTGCAAATCTCTAACAGACTATGCAGGCTCTTCTGTTCCCTGCAGCTCCTTGGAATGCAGAAACATGTTCATTTCTTTGTCTGAGTAACTCTGATACCACAATCTGCTACCAGCACTCTCTAAATTTGCTGCCCATAATAATAGAATAATTTCAAGATGGCACTCTTAGTTTCTAAAAACTTTCAAAAATTGTTCTAATGAGGTTAATTAGAGGCTCCCCTCCTCTATAGCTATGCTCATCTTCATACGGATTTTGGTGTAACCTCTGAAATTAGAGAAGTAAGAGCATACCTTAGGTGTTGCAAAACTGTAATTGAAATCATATTTTGTTCTGGCATTTTTTAGTTCCTGCTCATCCTTTTTTTGCACAACATCTATCAATTTGTCACTTGGAGGGTGTTAAGCAACGACTATTTTAGGTGGGTTGTTCTTTTATAAACAACCTCTTAAAATCCCAAGTATCCTCCTTTTAACATGCCACGTGATTGATATTGTTTTTACTATATACACATAATTTACTGACCACATTTAGGGTTTTTTTCCCTGATTCTCCTTTACATGAATATAGTGAAATGACAAGATTTTTTTCCAGATCTGCAAATGTCTGCAGCAATGCAGTACAACTCTTCATATTGAGTATCCTCAGACAGCTTCAATATTGTGATTCCAGAGAAAAATAAGCAGAAGGAAAATAAAACAAATAGTGATGAAAACAATATTATATCATTTACAGTCAGCTGGAGAATTCCTCTTTAAAGAGAGCAGCTTCTTGCCCAACTGCCATCAGAGGTGCAGTCTGTAAGAAATACCAGCAGAAATGCTACAACAGAGCCAGCTCTGATCTAGTTTGTTTAGGCACAGAAAACGAATACACAGAAGCTTAGCTTCCAAGAAAATTTTGCTATGCATAACTGAGATTCTGAGTTCTGAGGAGGTTCTGTCTTGGTCCCAGCATATCCAGAGGTAAGATTACACCTACATCACTTACACTGACTTGCTCTGGAATCAAAACTTCTTTTGCTGAGTAGCTAAGCCAGAGATGGTGGAAGGAAAGGTACCTATACCCGACCATGGAGTTGCTTGACAGATACAAGGAACAGGACAATGCTAGTTGGCAAAGTAGAAAATGAACCTAAACCAAACTGAATTTGAAACTGTGATCTGATGAGGTAGTGGCAGGAAAAGGGCAATATTTCACCCAAAGTCTAAGACATGGATACATAGCCTTGTGGATGTCAGCAGAAACTGTGCAGCTGATCAGTGTAACACAAAGCTTTATGGCCTCAGGAAATAGTTTTACAGGCAATTCTTTTTCTCTTATGATTATTGCTTTAGACAATTGTGTCCATCTCGCTTACTTGAGGATTCATGTAGCATACTCTGATCTTAGTCCTTTGCTCTACATGGGGAAGTTGATCATAATAAGCAAAATAAAGAATTGTGCCTTTGTTGAAATTCATCATTACTTTTCATTCCATTATGAAAGAATAAAAACTGTATCCCCTCTACTGGGAGAAACTGGGATTCATTGTGGTTTTTAAAAACACTAAAATAAGCAGTAGATAATATTTCTGTCTAATGTGAATTTACACTTGAGAGTGTAGAAACACTTTGTTTATTGCTGGAAACCTGGCCTAAAAGATATTATGGACACACATATGGCCACAACATAGGTGTTATATGTACCTTATTAATGTTTATCTAAAAAGGTTTGATGTCTGTATGGTCAATAACTGAAGTTCAATTTAATTATTAGCAGCCAGATGAGCATGTAAACATCTAATTCACAGTCTCTGAAATTACTTTAGTCTGAAAGCCTCAAATATCCTTCATTCTATGCTCATAAATGTCAGCCTTAGAAATTATTAATGTGTGGGATATGAGGCAATTTAATCCCCAGTTGAACCCAACACTAGATGTAAAAGAAAACCAGCAATATCTATTAGGCCATTTTGCATCAATTTTTAATGATCCATCTTGCTAAATGAAGAGCACACTTACTGCATGTATTGTCTGAAAATGGAAAATCTACCACCATGTATAGGCATAACAAATGAATTCAATCAGCATGTATAAAATGAATGAAATGGACCAAACTTCTTCCTTCAGTTGGGCAGAAGCCACTGAGTTGTGCCCCTGTAGACAGAAACAACATCTTCTGTATATTGTTAGTGCTCATGCTTCTGCCCTCTCAAAAGTGAAGACTTAGTCACTAAGCTGCATTTAAGGTTAAGCACACTGAAAAAAATGAAAGCTGAAACTTACACTATATTGTCTCTTATTGTCATATCAAAATGAAAGTAAGTAGAACTATGGGAAAACAGAGAGGTAAAGAAGGAATAAAAGTATAAGACTGGAAGATTAAGGATACAAATTCTCTAATTTGCATGCAAGGAATAAATATGCTGTGCCCCTTCAGATCTCAAGATAGCTGCCCTTATGTATTGAAGTGTTGGAAGAGAACGCTCGTGCCATTCCATCAGACCAAGGTCCTGCCTTACCTCTTCTACTACACAGTTACTCAATCCTTTTCTGTAGGCAAGTATTAATTATAAGACTAATACACAGACTGACACAGAAATATTGCTAAGGAAAATCTTAGCACTTTAAAGAACATGCCCAAAAAGATTGCTAAAAAAAAAGGTTCTGCTGGACTTAATTAATTGGAGGCTATTTGACATAACCTTTAAGGCAACCACCCTTATCAAGATTGTTTGGAAGTTTATGAGGCAAGGTGGGAGAGGAAAACAGTCTCCTTAGAATGACAAGTGGCTGCAGTACCAGACAATATTGGAAAGAAATTAAGTGGAGCAGAATAAACATGAAAATGTGAAGAATAAACCATGTAAGAATATAGTTCTAAGAGGGAAGGTGTAAGGGAGAAGTATGAGTTAAAGTCTTGAGCAGAATGAATTTCATAATCATGGGAGAAGAAAAATTTAAAAAGTGCTAATGAGTCACTTCAGACTCACCAGTAAAGTGAGATTTGGGGGTTCAGTATGACTTGGTGATGTATACTGGGGCTGTGGCAAAGTGAAAGTGTTTCTGCACAGCTGCACTGGAGTACATTACAACTAATATGTGTGTTTATGCTTTCAAGTATATCAGAAGAAATTTTATTGAATAAACAACTCTGAACCTCTTGTACCTTTATTTTGTCCTGTGATTAGTTCAACCCTTATTGCAAACCTATCTGATCTCAATTTTTGTTTACTCGTATTTTGTCATCATGACACTTGTAATTATAGGCTCTTGAGTTCTTTCTCTTGGTGTTTGCTCTTCTGCTAAACACGATATTAGCCCTTCAGAAATCCATTTATTTCTACCAGCTAGCTATGAACCACTTATTGGCCATGTCAAAAATGAGTAGTCTCTAATTAGCCCATCCGTTAATTGTTCAGATTCCTGAAACTTTATTGAGACTACCATTGCATAGTCAATGGTCAGTGATACCATCTGACAGCATTTGAGTTTTGTGTAAAAAAAACCTGTCTTGCCTAAGTGGAGTAGAAATCTTACACAGGAAAGGTCATTAGACAGGACTGCTACCCTGCACTCCCACAGCTTCCATCTCATTTCCTCCATCTGCTGAATGCTGCCAGCCACAGCTGAGTCTGGCACAAGCAGCTGCAGGGTGGCAGAGGCTGTGGTGCCATGCAGAGTATGTTCAAAGCAATCAGAAAAGACGTTCTGGGGCCAAGGCCCCAAGATCTTATAGCTGTCATTGGTGATCCCAGGCATAGGGCATTTCCATGCTGGGAAAAGTGGTGGAAAAGTATGCCTTTTCCAGAATCTTGATCATTTAAAGAAATGTAAATCATTGAAATTTTGCAATCTGCCTCATATTTTTGCTGAAAAACCCACAACTGCAAAGATAAAAATTGTTTTCTTCTATTGTGAAATAGAGGACCCAACAGGATCTTATTTTTTGCCAGTAGTATTTCTACCAGAATAAACATGGAATTAGCTTGACTGTTTCCTTCAGTTTCCTTTCAGACCAAAGGAGCAAATGGTTTCAATTTATTCAATTTGACAGATAACTTGACTAACTATTCAGCATCATCAGGCATATAAATGGTTAATAGATTGCCACATGAAGCTAAAATGTGATAATATTATCTGAGGTAAGCTGTAAAAATAAAGATGCTATGGATGTAAGGGCCATGGTGTAGCCTGTGTGAGCTCTCAAGAATTTGTGTAGTTGTTTAGCACTGATAGCCCTGTTTCCTTTTAACTTTTCCAGGTATATACTTTATAATACATACAAAAGATGGTTTACCCATCTTAAATTATCTGAGTATTTATGCTGCACTTAATGGCATTAGGTTTTCAGTTTATCTCTTTGTTGTTCAGACTGGTCTTTTCCCACTTGCTATGGATCTCATGTTAGTTTTTCAATTACAGATTTCAGGGAATGGCAGTTTATCTTTGAATGTGACTCAGCAATTCATGAATACAGAACCTTGTCAGAACAGCTGGAGCATGTCTCTTATCTGCTCTGTGGGATGTGCTAAAGACTTTTTTCACAAAGTGAGAATTTATTAAAGTGTTACTCCAATGCAATAAAAATCACCATGCAGAACTGACCTTGGTGGTGGTATTTTTAAGAATTTTTTAAGTCTTTAATGATATATCTTGTTCTGAAGGCCTTTAGAAAAGTCTGGTAATCTGAAGGTAAACAGAACTCGGCCTTGAATTTAGTTATTTTAAATTTAGTAACATTCTGTTTACTGGAAAGTTGAGAACATCTGAATTGAGAACATTTGACAAGGAAATATTCTAATTTTTCAGAAGTTATTTTGGCATTGTTTGACAGCGTTTTTCTTTTCATCAGTGAATTTGCAGTGGAGTTGCCACAATATGTTGCTTGTACTTAACCCAGCAGCTGAATCCCAAACAAAGTAGAAAGTTGAGCTTTATATCAACTTTTAATTGGAAGCAATTGAGTCATCTATAAAAATCTCAGTCAGGGTAAGGCAGACATAAATTAGTAAAAAAAATTGTCATTTTGGTCCTAAGAGTGAATATACAAAGATTTAGTTTGGAATAATTTCACTGAGCAAAGTTTAAAAATACTGTATATTTTGCCAGGTATAGATATCACACCTATGGATCTCATTTGTTTGTGTTTTGGATCTCGAGCAAAGATATGCCATATTACTAACTACTTCTAAAAATATTTCAGAATGGAAAGCCTGTTCAAGTAATTTTTATTTATATGCTCCTTTTTTATAGAACAAAGACACAATTTCAACACCAGAGTACCTCAAGTAATGCCTCTGATGCCATTAAAACACATACTTTAAAGTAATTCTAGGTAGACTAAGAGAAGCAGAGGGCATGCATTAGTAGAAGTACCTACTGGAAGCAGCCCAAATAATAGAACACCTAAAGGTAATTGCAAGAGAAATTTATCCATGTAAGAAGTAAAATACTTAAAGCATTCCCTGGTGTGAAAGTCCTCTTTAGCTGTAATGGTGCTAGCAAAGGCTCCTGTAGTACTTTCTTATTCTGTATATTTTCTACCATCAGATAAGATAAATGGAAATGACTTTTTGTTCACTGACAGTATTGTCCCTTCTGACTGATACATTTTATTAAAGTCTGAAATTTTAACCCTACTGACATGAAATCATAGTTTTCTGTCATCATGACAGTGACCCACATTAATGTTACAGAATTGTTGTAGAGCAGCAGCACCTGAGTTCTAGTTTTTGTAAAATAAACCTTTGTGGAAATTGGGCCAACAGCATAAATTTAGCACAGACCTTACTGCTAGTACTTTATCAGAAAAATGCTTATCTTGAAAGCATACTGCATGCCACAGGCAAGCCGTGAAATACCTGGAAGGATTAATTTTTTTGGTAACCCACATCAAGTCAAAGAGCAAGATGTGAAAGGATGCCCTGGGGAAATTTATTTATGTTGCAAAAAATTAATTTTTAACTTTAAATTACAATATTTGTAGAGTCATATTGTATTTAGTAATAAAGAAAATTATTCAGTACTTGGGAAATAATGAAGATGATCTTTCTTCCTTTGGTCACATGAAGTAGATCTTATATAAACAAATATACCTTCAACAAATACCAGAGTTGTTATTCAACTATAGATTTTATTCAGATGAGCTGGATATTTGAATGTAAGCAAGATTGGAAAGATCATACAAACCTAATTTTCACAGTTTTCTTCAAACACAGAATCTTAAGGTTCAGATTCCTAATTTCTTCTCCCTCTTCCCTTGTGTCTTACAGCAAACACTGCTCTACCTTCTCCACATTAAAGTGCATGTTCATAGCAATTAACAACTACAATAACATTCTAAAAGTCCCAAATTAAGAGAATTATTATGTGCTCTTTATTTTTATGTGTATGAGTAGGCAATTGTTGTCTTACAGAAAAATGAGGTTTGTATTTGTCTTCCTTCTTTACTCTTTATCAAAACGTCTTCTCTACTGCTAAAAAAAATTAGCTTGTTGTAGTATCATTTGGAATTCAAGTAAATTCTTGCAGAAATGCTGTTTTTCTACAGTGCCTAGTATATCTGTTTAACATATTGATCATACAGAAGTTCTGACAAGTTTAGAATGAAAAGTATGAAAAACTAATATCCCCTTCTTATAATCTTTTGTTTACTTTCTTATTCCAAGTGAAATGTTTCCTCATCACACAAGTTACCAATATGGAATTTATTAGTTATCAGAAGTGGAATTTAAAAAGAATCATGGAATGGTTTCTGTGGGAAGAGACATTAAAGATCATTTAGTCCCAACCCTGTGGTCATGAACCTTCCTCTAGACCAGATTGCTCAAAGCCCCACCCAACATGGCCTTGAATGTTTCCAGGGATGGGGCATCCACATCTTCCCTGGCAACCTGTTCCAATGCCTGATCACCTTCACAGTAAATAATTTCTTCCTAATATCTAATTTAAATCTACCTTCTTTCTGTTTAAAGCCATTCCAGCTTGTTCTATCCTTACAACCCTTGCAAAAAGTCCCTCTCCAAGTTTCTTGTAAGCCCTTTAAGTAGGAGAATAAATCTACTGGTAAATGGAAATGTATTCACATTCCCAGCAGCAGTGGAGTAGCAAAATTATAATACTCCCATATATTTTATGGTTTAAATTCTGGATTTTGTTAGCCTGCGTCCCAAGCTGAAAGTACCATGAGATCCTACTGAATCCTTTCTACTTTACCTGTTACAGCTGCTTGAAGAATCATACCAAAGCTGGAAATTGGCCTGTGTCAATTGGACTTAGTTCACTCTTTAAAGAGCTGTAAAAATTTTGTCTAAATAGTAATAGAAAAACAGTGACAATCTTAGGGTGAAATGGATAAGAAAATGTCATGGGTTTGTTCGTAACCGGGCGGAAACACCATTTAATGTAGCGGTTTCACATTCACCTGCTCGCCTGCTCACACCAGGTGAGAGTGTAGTGTAGTGGTTTTATGAGAATAAGGATTAAGAGAAATGCAAAACAGGCCTAAACTTCAAAGATAAAAATAGTTTATTAACAAAAAACAACAGAATCAAAATCAACCCCCAGGTGGTTTCTTCTTCCTCCCCCCAGCCCCTCACCCATGATGGTTCCTTTCTCCCACCTCATTTATCTTCCTTTACCACCATCCTTCTCACTAACAACACAGAGAAACAAACTTAGAAAATCCCTGGTCAATTTACCACTCTTAAAATAGGCTTTCATCAGTCCAATTGGAAGAAGAGTCTCTCTTGTCTCACTATGGAGATTTT
>VZTR01027782.1:42635-56011 GCA_013400775.1 Chaetops frenatus | reverse complement strand
GTGCACTCAAAGGGTTGTAATCCCTGCTGGGCCCCGTTGATCACACGATCTCTGTTGGCAGTCACCGGAGCTGCATTCCTTTTGCAGGGAGGGTGGGGGGAAAAGCAGGAGCTGTGGCCTCAGCAGCCAAGCCAAGATTCAGCAGCAGTGTTCCCAGAGAGGAGGTGGGGGCAGAGGGCAGGAGTGACTGGCATCTCTGCCATGCCCGGCCCCAGCTGAGTGGGTCTTGCCCAGCCCCACCCAGCCCCAGGCCCCGTGGGCTCTGCTGTTACCTCTTCAAAAGCCGGAAGCCCAGAGAGCGATTCCCAGGCTTCTCTTTCCTTAAATGCTAAATCACAGAGACATACCTAGCTTTCTTAAGTGGCTACAGAGTGTCTATCTTAAAACTAGCCAGTCAATTGGCTCTCCAGGCTTGAAGAAAGCTGTGCCTGGAGGAAACTGTAAAAATCCTGGCAGGTAAAAAATTACTATCTGCAGGAAGTTGTAAAAATCCTTGCAGGTTGAAAATTACTTTTTCAACCCATGACAAGTAACAGGCTTGAAAATCTGTTTAATCTCTTAAAGGCTAAAACATTCTGAAGAATCAGATTCACTATAGTGTGATCTGAAAGAGACAAGGAAATTGTCATTTCACATAGCAGATGGACTCCAGAAATTTTCACTCTCTAAGTATCAACCAATATTGATTAAAAGCTATGTAGACGTACAGAAGAAAGCTTTATTCCTCTTTTATTTGCTAGTGTCGAGAAAATCTTCCATAAGGATAAAAGTAAGTTTACTAGCAAAATGCCACACCAATCTTATAGTCAATTCTAAATGTGCAGTGAAGTATGGAATGCAGGAGAATTTTTCTTTTGATTCTTATCCAGACATTACAAGGGCCATTTTATGTCTTCCTTCTGAAAATTAAGGTTTTCAGGAAGAACAGACACAGAGCAACAACTATCATTTAAGTTTACATATCTGGCTCTCATCTTTGCCATGAGTGATCTTTTGTAAATATACTTAAGGCCACAAGATGTTTCATCTTTGGGCAAGGCAAGAAGGATATCATGTCCCCACAGCTTCTGAAGAAAAGAATAAAAAAATCTATATGCATTTAGAAAAACTCTCAGTGTGCCATACATTTATGGAGCTGCAGTAAATCTGTAGCTGCCACAAATTAATTTTGCATATTATATTAAATATGTCAATGATAGTAAAGGATTGGTCTCCTACAAAGGTGAAAACAAATAAGTCTTGTTCAGGGATTCACAATCTCTCCTGAAATGATAGTTTAGGTGTGAATTACAAATTCAATGCAAGCAGTGTCCTTTACTTTGAAAACACAACAAAGGGAATTAGTTACATAGTTCCCTGCATATTGGATGTAATTAGCAAAAAACCAGCCACACAAAATTGTTATTAATAGTATTGACCAAGAAGTGGGATTAAAATAAAATTTTGTTTGCTTAAACACATACCCTGGGCAGAATGAACAAGAAAATCCCTATTAAGTTTTTTTTATGGCACAGTGTGAAGGGCAATGGCAGCACATTCAGGAATTTGAGGCTTTCCTGTGAAGTCCTGAGCAAATTGTTTTACTGCAAGGTAGGAACTTTCTGATGTTAACGTTAGTTATACTGTCAAATAGCTGTACAGTGTGTCCAGACCCAGAGACTCCAAAACACAGTTTAATAGTAGAAGATGCTTTGCCATTCATTTTGTCAGAACAGCTTTCCCTAGTTAGAGAGATTAAGCAGAGAACAGGACAACCCACACCTAACCACTGTTTTGTTGCCTATTTATGCACAGATATTACCATAACCCTTTGAAGTCACTGGGAAGATTTTTTTTTTGTAATTTTTTTTTTTCACCAGCATGGATTTTATTGAGATCAGAATAATTGTGAGACAACTATTTCACTTTGCTTTTTGATTGCATAATCACCAGTGTTTACAAAATTCCAAGATGTGTTCATATAGCTATCCTTATCAGTGGTACATATTCTACTAACTGTCAGCACCTTGACTCTGTTAGGACTTAATTGTCTTTAGCTCATAAGTGTAATTTAGGCATAGCATCCTAGATGTAGCATAATTTCATGACAACAGTGAATACTATTATGTGACAGTTGTGAAATTGATTGTAATACCATTTTGGAAAATAGAATTTACTTCCTTTAAGCATCTATATCTCCTGTAGTTCATTTGGGGCATTTCATCACAGAAGTGGATCCCATATGACTATAAATAAGCATACAAAATTCCTAAGGGCAAATAGGTAGAGATTATAGAATATGTAGAGACCACATGATGTTACATGAAAGTTATATATGTTTGCCTTAGTAAATTTTGTTTTATCTTTAGCAAATGTAGTATGTTTACTGTGGATTGGGATAATTTATTGCAAAGCCTTTGTCTGAATGGAAAAAAAGGATTCTAAATTTCATTTTGAACTATATATTGATGAGCTAAGGATGAATTAATTGCAGAACAACACCAAATAACTTTTTTGCTCTTGAAGAGGATTTCAAGGTGATGTGGATGGGCACAGTGCTGTCATTTCACAGATTCTATTTTAATTCAGGACTGTGGTTCCAAAATTCGCCCAGAGGAGTCCTGTGGCTTGCAGCCTCTCTCTCATGAATACCTCTCAGCAATTTCACAGACAGTGTTTAAGACCTGTGAAGCTGGAGACACAAAAGGTTTGTACTTTATCCACCTTTTTTCTGAAAATGAACTCCTGCACTTAATCAAAGAAAAACTAGAAACAGTATTAACTCTTTGCTACAGACATGCACTAACCTAGTCACAATAAACTGAACTAATCACTTGTAACAGCTACTGATTTTTAAAATCAGGTTAATTTTTTATGTGATAATTTTTTGTTTAATAATTTTCCAATGAGTGATCCACTACTGCATGTGTTATTGTCATGTAGTCTTTAAAACGCGTTGAAATATTTCATCAAAACAAGTTGAAATATTCCATCAAAACAACTTAAAATAAAAATGCTTTATCCTCAATAGAAGGCATTTTCTACTCAAAATAAAAATTAACTTTAGAGAAAGAACACAACACTTTGATTCATTTGAATTTTATATTACCTTGACTCTGTTAGAAATGCAAAACTAGTTTTTAATTTTACATATATTTATACCTTAAATAACAAGATGGGCAAATCAAAACATTATGCAAAAACCAATACAATCAAGACATGTCTTTGGTTTAGTGAGAACTCATATTACAACATATTGTCAAGGAGGTACTCATGTGAAAGCCACAGTTGCATCAAGATTTATTCAATTACCCTTTAACTACTCAGGTATGGGGTCTTGTTCGTATTTAAGTTGTTGCTGTATTAGATAGTAAGTAATTTTGTTTAATTCTTTATTAGAGAAATGAAAAATAAGCCAACAGTCCTCTATAGTCTACTGACACAGCTGTTTTCTTTGTCTTGCCATAAACAGGAGCAGCTCCTCACAGCAGTAAATTTGCACAAACTCATTAAATAATCAATAAAAAGTAACAGAAATGTAGGAACTGGTTGAATGCATCACTTCATGAGAAACAGAGGCATATAAATATGTCTTATATGGAGGGAATGTACAAAAGAGACACTCTTGCTCCTAGCAGCATATTTTAATCACACAAGTTGTGAATCATCCTATGCAACGATATCAGGACAAAGTTTGAAACTAGAAAGCCCAAAACAAATCCACTGAATCCTTTCTCAGGCAGACAATCTCCTTCTCCTAACATACAACATACTCCTTTTGAATACTGAATCTAGCTAAGCGAGGCTGAATGTAGTATGTTTTACAGCCTTATTGTGAATAATATACACCTAGTTCAAACTTCAGGAGATGTATACTCAAAGGACAAGTATATTAAGCAGGGAAGGTTAATTTGTGTTTATAAAGTGAATAATGCCAACAGGTGTCTAATGAGCCTAGAACAGGGGTTTGCAGTATCTGGCAACAAGTGACTGTATAGTTTTAATATGTGTCTCAGCTTCCAACTGGAAGTGGAAAGCATGGCTTTGTGTAGAAAATCATTCCAGATTTGTAGCAGCCAAATGATACACCCATCCTGGCAATGATGAATAGCGAATGGAAAATTCCCTGCTAAAGCAGGAATATTTCTTAAATAAGTTAAATTTTCAGAGAAGCCAAGCAATGTCATTTCTCGTCAGAAGACCACTCAAAAATTCTGCAGATGTAAGGTGGTGTCATACACTGTTCTTGTGCTAGGAAACAGCTTAGTTTTATATGGATATTGAGGTACTACCACAGCAAGTATATCTATGCTGAGAAAAGCTTGTGTTTGTGCATTCATGGACAGAGGCTGAGGTGGAGCAGCAGAGAAAGAGATGAAACCTTACTTCTTCTGACATTAATGGTAAAATTTAGAAGGCTGCTTTATAATGCAGTACAACCGGGATTTAATGACTCATTTCTAATCCTTTGATGTAGAGCAGAGACAGTAATTCAGGCTCTAACCAAAGACAGAAGTGACCTCCTCCTCTCCTAGTCACCATGGCACTATTCTTTAGAGGAAGCTCAACACCTTACCAAATATACACTTAATTCACACCATTTTTCTCTCTCTGTCCCTCTTATCCTCAATAAATGCAAATTTGAATGTACAACAGAGGAAGTTTCTTTCCTTTATGTTTACATCATGGAATGAAATTATGATTTTTCTACCAAAAAAATCCTTTTCTTTTCAGAAGTTCTACTTTGATTCACATGCAGTTTAGACCAGGCTATCATAACAAAGTTAGCTCTTTGTTCAATACTGTTGCATTACCAATAAAACAGAAGTGAGCAAATATTAACTGTGTGTTTGTCTTCTCAGAGGGAGAGAGAGAGGGAGAAAATTGAAAGAGGCCATGAGAACCCAACTTGTGCTAAATTTCTGCAGGTGAATCAGGTTACTGCAGTCTGTAGAAATGTGGTTTTTAGGCAATAACAAAATCTGGTGGGTACGATATCACAGATTCACTTCTAACTTTCTGTTGCTGTGATGCATATGTTTTAATTGTATCACACTTTCCATTCTTCTTATAATTGTATCCAGTTTAAAATAATTTTGTGTGATCTCTTTGCATTCAACAGCTGTCTGGATTTGAGTCCAGCAGAGACATAAATTGATATCCAACAAAATGAATGAGTCCTTTGGTTACAAGGAGTAAATCTTAGTTTGGACATAAGTTCATAGGCCTAAGGCTATTTATTCCATAGCAAATCATGTCCTTATAAAAATAGTTCTTACTTTTGTTTTTCATAAATACAGCTAGAACAAAAAGAAAAATATTTTCATAGCCTATTAACAGAGAAAAATCTTTTTAAAGATCTGAAGGTACCAAATAATCACAAAAGTAAACTAGTCATAAATCAACAAATTAGAATCTGTGTAGGTTAAATATTTAGATTTTGAATTATCAAGCTAGAATAGTATTTTCTGTTTATATGGATGATTTCTTGGCACTATAGAAAAAGCTTGATTTTAAATTTGAAAGCAAAATATGTAAAAGAATGAATAAAAATAAAAGAGACTGAAAGAAAAAGAAAAACTATCAAATTAAGTGTACAGCCATTATTGGTTAAAACTTTATATTTTAGGCTAATATTTTTTAAATGGAAAGTAAAAAATCCTAGCTAATTATTTTGAAAGTATATTTCTTTTCATGACATTTTATGAGAACATTTTTAGGGAGTACTGGCAATGTTTAATATCTTAAGTTGAAGATTTATGTATGCAACTGATAACTGCTCTAATGAGCAAAAAATGCAACTTTCACTCTTCCTGTGGAAACCTTCTACTTACAGGTTTTCACAAAACTTTGATGATGCAAATTTTTATTTATGAAGAAACTATCAGTGTGTCTCTCTTTCTTGCTGTCATTCACTTAATTGTTGGTAAACTTGCCCTTGCCCTGCCAGTGTTAATGCTTTTGCCTGAAGCACCACAAAATGCTGCCTGATTGAAATGGTGCTGAAAGCATCACTATGAGCTGCTAACTTATATAAGTGAGGAAAGATCAACTAAAAATTGCTATAGAATATAAGCCTAATTTCCAAACTAATATTGTTTGCAATTTTTCACTGTTGTCTTATTTTTTATGACATTCATTTTATCTTTTAACACAATCCTATTTTTGAAGGTTATGAATGCATTGGCCAACCATTGTGAAATTGCAACAGGAAAAATTCATAATAGTTGGATTTAAAATGCATAAATTTAAATGCATCATTTAAAAAAATCTATGTAAATATAAAACCTGGAATTATTATTTTAGCATTAAATGCTAGTGCTTCCTAAAACTATGAATTTTTCTCCATATATCCATGTTCTCAAATCTTTTTACATTGGCCACTAACATTTTGCATGCACCAGAAACTGATCTATGTTTTTCGTTAATATACCTAGGGAGGTATTGAACATTAAAAAACTATCTAAAAGAAGCTTTTCAAAAGTTACTTATCACTTTCAGTTGCCAAAATTTAAACTTTTATTTTTCAAATATTTTGGCTCCTCAATATTCATTTTATATAGTTCTACTTTTCTAGTTTATTACCTTAATCCAGATCAGCTCATAAAAGTATGGGATATTTAAAAGAAAGTTCCATAAAATGAGGGATCTTGTATGTTTTAGACATTGCCAGAACTTTTATATATTTGAGTTGAAAGAAAAATTACAACATCAGGAAAAAAATACTGAGTTTTCATATAATTTTAAAATATAGGTCACTGCCTGAAACATCTCTCAGATCATTTATTGAGACCTCTGTAGTAGTGGTAGGGTCTGAGATCAGAATTCAAACCAACCAACAGTTCTGTCCCTGCTCTATTACTCAAAAGGTACCAAGCAGTAAAAGGTGTTTGCTTGGCACCTATTGCTGGGTTATCAGAGACCTAGCAGTTTTCAATCTCTTCATGAGACTGCTGTGAAGCTGGGAATGGCCCTTTAGTCATGGATTGCGAAGTGGAAGCCAACGGCAGGATCCACAGGTGGCAATAGAAATCTTGGAGGGTCAAAGTATTCCTGGCCCTGGTGGTGGCCAGGAGACCACAGCCTGGAACAAAGGACCTCAAAGCCAAGAGAGGGTCAGCATGAGTAAAGGACTCGCAACAGCCAGCACTGGGAGGATACAGTAAGAGAAATTGTCTAAATCCAGCCTCTGGTGTCCCAGCTGAGGAGGTTATTCATTTGGAAGAGCACTCCCTGCTTAGAACCTGATTATCCACTTTGTAACTTCAGATAGAGATTCTATTTAACCCTTTGATAAAAATTCTACATAGGATCTCTCTTAGGGACCAAAGTTCAGATCTCTTTTTTCACACAAAAGTTACGAGGTTACAAGCATGCTATTTTCCTGTCCTAATGAGTTTTGAACTTTAAAGTGGTCCTTAACTGAGTGGGGAATATTTCCCCTAGCAGCTGCATGATTAGGATGCAGAAAATGCAAGTTTGAAACTCCTCTGAGCAAAAAGCACAGGATATCTCTATTTTCCTGCTTGCACCCTCCTGCCATGGTCCCGAGTGTCCCTTCTGCCCTCTTTCCTCTATCCATGCTATGAACTGGGCTGCTTGCCCTGCACAGCCTCCATGAGGCGCCCACACCCATGGGAACAAGGGAAGCTTGGTTATGCTCACTGAACCACAGTATGCTCAGAGACAGGGTTTTGTTTAGGTTCAGTCTGCTATAATTTGCTCCAAATCCTCTACAAGTGCATCTGAGGGCGGTGTGAGCATGTTCTGCACAGGGCAGAAACAGGGGCAGCTGTGCAGGGTACACAGCAACAGGTATTGCATGTCTGTGGCACTGTGGGATGTATTTGTCCCTCAGATGTACCTGTGTGGGCTCCCACATAAAAAAATTCCTGCTGATTTTGTTTAGAAGGACTTCTTGATCTGCTAAATGACTCATCCTGCTATCTACCAAAACATAGTCACTTGGACTTTGGCCAAGTGCAAGCACAGGCTTCCTCCCTGGAAATTCCCTTGCTCCTGAGGTAGCAGCTGGTTCTCCCAAGGCTGCTGGTATACTACAGGGTTTCTTCGCTCAGCCTCCCCCTCAGTCTGTGGCCAGATGAAATGTCAGTAGGCAGCCTTGGCTTTTTTTGCTGTGGCTTCCTGTGCAGCAGCAATCCGTGCCACACAGCTGGCTGCTGAGCTGCTGCCTGGTAGCAGTGGTGGGGACAGACTGTAAGGCCAGGTCTGATCTCCAAACATTTGACTCTGGGGCTGTTTTCTAGGCTGTGGTGAGAAACCCATCTGTGGTAGAAAGGCCCAATAGCATTGACACAAGGACCTCAGGCCTCTGTGCTCTTCTTTGTGTAATGCCTTTAATAAAAACAAAAGGGGGTTTTGCTGGCAGTTACATAGGCACCGGGAGATACTATCAGCACTGTGTGCTTGTAAGAGCTAGAAAAAGTGTTTCTTTTGTTCATCCAAACACAAAGGCAACTCAAAAATTTTCTGTCTTCCTTCAGAAGTTAAATTCCTCAAGCTTTCAGTAGGATTTTGGAAAGGGATGGTTTTAGAAAACCAAAATAACAAAACCATTTAACCTTAGATAAAGGATTACTAAAACTCACTGCTTTTAGTAATGCCACTTTATGCTCCTAATCTTCAAAATAATTTTTGTAAATAAGATCAGGCTCTAATAAATCACGTATGTTATTCTTTTCACCTTACTGTCATCTTCTGAAATGTATTTGTGTAGTCTGGGACAGTCTGCTGAATTCTCACAAATTAAAAGAAAATTAGTGTTTTGGATGAAAAGTTTTAATCTTGCTTCATTTTTATATCAAGTGCTCTCAACTATACACCCAACCTTTAGATGTTTCATTGTAGATGAGAATTAATCTTCAGACATGTCTGAATGTGAATATTTTCTTTTTGCATTCAACCTCCTCACCTGTTTTCTCATATCCCTTCTGTTGAGAAAGAACAAGCTGCTACAAGAAAGGCAACATGGTCTGAGATGGCTGTCAAATTTGAGCATTTGCAGCTCTTTCAGGAAAAGGAAAAAACTCCCATCCTAGCTAAATGAAAAGGACATAACACAGTGAAAGGAAATATTCTCTTCAAAGGGTTGGAGGGCATTTAATTTAGAGGAAACTCCCATATGAGGTTTTTTTACTCATACGTGAGTAAAATACTCAAAAATATCTTGCTTCCTGTGTAATAAAACTACTCAGAATACAGAAGAGGTGCTGACATTCATTGCTGTTTTCCAGGGCAATGGATTGTCCCTTGCCTCAGCTGCTCTGACAACAGGACCTGTGACTGGAGAGAAATAACCTGGCAGCCCCACGGCTGCCGATACTCTGTGCTGGGCAAGCCTGAGCTCCAGCGCTGCATGGAGGGCAGAAGGGTATGTAACAGGCTTTAAATTTTAATTCATTCTTATTTACCTGGATATTTAGTGTCCTGAAGCTTTCAAGATATTTTTAAGATTGATATGTGAGAAAAATCCCTTTTTAACTAGAAAAATATTTGGGTGGAAAGTTCACAGGGATGAAAACCAGACTTTGCCCATAATTTAGCCTCATATGCAGACACAGTTGTCTGCTGCTGTTTCACAGAGGATCTTAGGTCACACCATGGGAGTTTCAAGGCCTATGGTGCATGTGAATACCAGTCAGACCTGCAGTGAGTACACCAGGACAGCAAATGGAGGATGTATTTGCATTGTTGTCACAGTTTTGTCTCACATGCAAGTTGGTTTTCTTCTGCTGCGTACCTAATGCATGGCATTGCTTGTGCACACTAATCTTACCAAGTCTTCTTGCACATTCTTTTCTTTTAGTGAAGCTTCTAAAGTGATTGCTTGGAAATACAAGGTCTCCTTAATAAGCATGCTCTGACTGTTACACTGTTGAGAGAGAGCTCTGATCTGAGGCTCAGGTACCTTACTGAGGATACAAGTATCCAGAAAGTAAGTAATTAATTGTTATAAAGCTCTTTAAAGTGTATTGCCTAGGTAAGAAAACAGTAATTATAAGTGGCATTTTGATAAAATACAAGAGTATTTCCATATAGACAAATACAAAAATAATAGTCTTTCAATGAACATTTACTCCTTCATTTCTGATAAATTTCTTACCCTGCACAAATTACTTTATTGCTATTTTGCTTTACTTCTGCCTGTGGTTTTCTCTGTTACTATAGAGCTGTGGGTTACTCCTATACTACTTTTCTAAAAAAATATTGCTTTTTATGACAGAGGAGAAGCTTGATTTACTCCTCGTGTACAAAACAAGCTCTTCTGGATTGACCACAGAAAAAAAATATTCAAGAATTTGATTGCTTTGCTTCGGTCTTTAATTTCTGTGGACATCAGGCTGCTTTGACAAGCAACCATCCTTTGGTCAGGTAGTTGAAGGACAGCAGAGGAACAATATGCCACTATGGAAGTGAATTGCCAGGGTATTGCTGAGAGGATTTGCTGGTAATTTCCACATCCCAAATCTAACCACTTCATGAGTGTCACAAACAGGACAGCATTTGTAAAGGGTCCATTAAAAGCACATATATTAAATAAGTGTTCTGAAGCTTCATTTCTTAATTCAAATTCCACGATATTCTAACTCTCTGAGGTCACTGATCTCTTCTAGTGTCAGATGACAGCCAGATCCTGAGCTACATTAACACCTTGAGAAGAATCTCTGTAAAACTAATAGCACTTGTTTCCCATTCTGCATCTTTTACAGAAGTCTCCTGACATTGACTCATAACCTCTGCTGAATTACCCCTGTTACCTTTGCACAGATGTCCATTGAACTGGTTTATTTTTTTAAAGTCATCACTCTAAAGCATGTTCCCCTTTTGTTATATTTCTCCTATCTCTTTCTCTCAAATGTTATTTTTTTCATAGCTTTGTAGTGATTTTAGTTTTGTCTGAAGTTCTGCTGTAGCATTTTTGCTTTTTTTACTAAATAAATAAATGCAGAGCCTGGATCAACTCCTTTGTGTCAATACAACTTAAGAACTAAGAGAAGCTTTCTTCATACCAAAGTCAGATGAATAAAAATGGTTCCCTTTTTGGCTGATAAGATCCTGATTCTGCCTTTGATAAGTCAAACTTTGGAATGACTTTACACTGCCCAAACCAAGTAGTAGAAAAAAATTATTTTTTTTTCATTTGCTCACTGAAAAATACTTTTGTCTGTGTTACATAGGTTTAAGCAACCTGGACCTTTTATAAAGGAACTACTGAGTAGCGGGAAGATATAATTCTTGTGAACAAATGCAAGTTTATTTTTAAAGAGATTTTCATAACCATCTATATATAACTATGTATCCCCAATTGTGGTTTTGGTTTTTATTTATTACATACCTTGTCTCTAAGTACTACAGAGATCAATGATGTCTCAAACTGAAGATATCATAGTTTCCATATTAAAATAGGCAGAAAATTTCAATGCTGGAAACAAAAGCAGATGTCAAAAAAAGGCAGAAGAGCCAAACGAAAGTCATCAACCAAAGTGAGAACACTGAGGTGATCTGGAATACTGTTTGATTTACATTGTTGTTTGCTGAAGTTAGCTAAGAACAACAGAACTTATTCATGTGTCCTCTCAAAATGGGCTCAACTAACCCGTGTACCTCTTTATTCAGGGGTTTTGAATATTCAGCTCATGTAACTTTGGTCTTCAGAGTTCAAAATCCCTTACAAAGGCCATCTTTGCTGTTGGCATGGACAGAGGAATTGAGTGGACCCTCACCAAGACAGCTTGCTGACAGCACCAAGCTGTGTAGTGCAGTTGAGTTGCTGAAAAGAAGGGATACCATCCAGAGGGACCTTGACAGGCTTGAGAGGTGGGCCTCTGTGAACCTCATGAAGTTCAGCAAGGCCAAGTGCAAGGTCCTGCATCTGTGTCAGGGCAATCCCAATCACAAATACATTCTGGGCAGAGAATGGACTGAAAGCAGCCCTGATGAGAAGGACTTGGAGCTGTTTGTGGACAAAAAGCTCAACGTGAGCCAGCAGTGGGCACTCACAGCACAGAAAGCCAAGCATACCCTGGGCTGCATCAGAGGCAGTGTGGGCAGCAGGCTGAAGGAAGTGATTTTCTCCCTCTGCACTGCTGAGACCCTGCCTGGAGTACTGTGTCCAGCTCTGGGATCCTCAGCAAAAGAAAAATGCTGACTGTTGGAATTACTCCAGAGGAGGGCCTGTGAGTGGATCACTAGGCTGAGACACCTCTCCTATGGAGGCAGGCTCTGGGAGCTGGGGCTGTTTAGTCTGGAGTAGAGAAGCCTTTGTGGAGACCTTGGAGCAGCCTTGCTGTATCTGAAGAGGGTCTACTAGAGAGATGGAGAGGGACTTTTAAAAAGGGCATGTAGTGATAGGACAAGAGGGAATGGCCTTGAGCTGAAAAAGGGTATGTTTAGATATTAGGAAGAAATTCTTTACTCTGAGGATTGTGAGGCTCTGGCAGATGTTGCCCAGAGAAGCTGTGAACTTGCCATCCTTAGATCCAGGCTGGATGGGGCTCTGAACAACCTGGACAATTGTAGGGCTCCCTCCACATGTCAGGGGGTTGGAACTAGATGATCTCTAAGGTCCCTTCCAACCCAAACCATTCCATGATTCTATGATCATGCTAAGACATAAACAGCATAAATCTGTGATTACATCTTTTAATTTAAATAGGAGGTGTTAATCTCTATACTATTGTCAGATTTCTTTTTGACTGAAATGCAGCACATGGAAGACAAATTTTGTCTGTAAGTGCAACCCTTCTATTTTCCTCATGTTTCATAGAACAGTGGTAAAAGGCAAGAGGTATCTCTTGGTCACTAATTTCTTGTATTCATTTGTCAATATTTCTGAAATATTTTTATGGTCACCCAAAGAGAGCACTTTTTCCTAGCTGCATCACAATTAAGCCTTCAAAAATGCTTTCTAATTTGCTTTCTAACTCCAGGCTGCTTTTATTTCTTATATTAAAATTGATTTGTTCTCCAAAGCTCATCTGTAAAATTAAAATCTTTCTCTGTAACCAAAATCCATTTCCCTGGCTATGAGTTCCAATTGATTTCACATCATCATTACCTGCTATGTTAGTTTGTGTGCATATAAAACTGTTTGAACTAAGTTGTTTCTGTGTGTTTTGGGTTAACCTGGCAGGCAGCTGAACACCACACAGCCATTCACCCACTTGCCCACAGGGATGAGGGAGACAATCAGAGACACTTTAGTAGAATGGAAGAGGAAGGGGAAATAGTAATAATAATAATAATTATTATTATTATAAATACACGAAATAATGTGCAATGCATTTTCTCAACACCCACTGACCAATGCCCATCCCATCCCAGAGCAGCGGCTTCTGCCCCCAAACCAATTCCCCCCCGTTTTATTGTTTAACATG
>VZTR01027782.1:20095-37809 GCA_013400775.1 Chaetops frenatus | reverse complement strand
TGCTTGTTTCATCCAGTTATGCTGATTGCTCTAAAGGAATCTTCTCTGTCTCCTGTCACCTATCTCACATTCTCAGAACATCGGGACACCAGAAATAGTAATATGCTAAGGCCCACCTGATATTTTCATATTGTGCCCAGCATCATGGCATTTCCAGACTGGAGCTGTCATTTGAAGACATGATTGTACCTAACTTGTTCCCTCTAGCAGGGGCTTACTAAATGACTGCACATAGTGCCCTTCCAGCTCCAGACCTGGCCAGAAAGGTACCCTAGGGCAGACTTGAAAATTCCTTCATGGGTCCACTGTTTATGTGTATGTACCTGTGCAGGTATAGAAAAATTACAAAGCCCTAAAATGCTAAATCATGTAATAGTGTAGATTAGGGGATGTGTGTGTTTTGCTCTAAATTTAACATAACAAAAAATGAAAAAGTGATCTTAATCTTTGATGCTCTGCAGTGTTTGAGACTTTGGAAATCTTTGGCATGACTCTTCACCCCTAAATTGCAAGTGAACGCACAGTGTTGGCAAAAAAGACATCTGTGCATCATGTTCATTGGCATTGGCCATGATTCTTTTCTCCTTTTTTTTCCATGGAAGTTGTCCTGCTATTTGAAATCAGTAGTAGATGAGATTAGATCAAATACAGTTAGGAGAAAGCAACTAGGAGAATTCTAGTCACACTGTAATGAGATAAAAATGTCCCATCTGCCAATTTTTTGTAATTAATAGCTGAATATGCTCCTTTGCAATTCCTGTGTGCTGTGATAACAAAATGGTGTGATGTTACTAGAAGTAAGAGAAGCAGTCTTGTATGTTCTACCAACTGCTGTGTGTGTCAGTTGATAGGGCCTGTTTGTTATTCTGCTAATGATGTGTTAGGTTTTTACAGGAATGTTCTCACTCACATTATAAGCTCATGGTGTCCTTGCCTGTGAATATGTGAGAACTGCTTTTTAAATAGATATGCATCAAGATACTACAGTGATGGGCTTATGAAATGGAGATTAAAGAGACATGGATATAGACAGGCTGGAGAGATTAAGTGATTTTGCAACCTGAAATAATTATTTCTTAAAACCTCAGGTTAACCTACTTTAGAATTAGGACATATTCTAAGCATGGACTGTCTTCCTAATTGTAAATGATTTTATGCATGTGTGTGTCTGTCAGAGAGAGAAGGAGAGAATATCCAACCAGTCTTCCATGGATCCAAGGATCCTTGACTTCTGTCATGTTATGCTTGATTTAAAGAGCTTTCTTCTGACACAATGTGAAAATCTGGAAACCCCCTTGCGTGTGAGAGAAATGCTTGTGCAATATCAGCATGAACAGCAGCTGTTTAAGAATTTCCTCGATGAAGCGGCTTTGAGAGGTCCAGGACAGGAGTTAGAAGAGCCTCTATGAGCTCAGTGCTAGTTTTAATTTTTTTGCTACCGTATTTAATTTATCAAGGACTTCTCTGCAGACCACAATGGGCAAGGCATGGAAATTTGAAGGTATTGTCATGCCCATTCTTGGCCCTAACATCAAATGAGGGTAGGCTCATCTGAAATTCCTTCTCTTCTGTGGGATGTATCATTGGTACACTGTTGTGGCTTATTTTTAATCACAGTAGGTTAATAGTGGGAAGTGGAATCAGTTCTCAAAACTGTGACATTTCTGAAGGGAATAGATAAATAGACAGATAAACCTGTTAGATGAGTGTAGTCCAAAGTGCCTCTACCACATAAAATCTCTTTTAAAAGCTCTGGAAATATATCCTTAAACATGTCATCTTGTGCAGTCTGAATTTCATTTGCATAATCAAATATTTAAGGTGGAAGTGGTAAAACATCAAGCTCCAAATCAAATTATCCCAAAAATCCCAACTTACAGGATGCCAACTACCCTGAGTGCCAGAGAAGGTAGGAGAAGCTGAGTACTTCTGTGCAAAGAACAGGGCTGTTACTGTGTGGATTTTTTTAATCCCAGTTTTACATTTTTGCTCCTCATTGTGGATTTCTGGCTGAGCTGATTGGGGTAATTGATTCTGCACACAGTTTCATTGGCAAACCACCATGAACCTGGATTATCCTACTCTTCTATTACCTGCTTCATCAGAAGGAAATGCTAGTCCTATCCACTCAAAATAGGGCAATAGCATTAAAAATATTCCCACAACACTTAAGGTTCTTTGGTCTCCCAAATACAGAGATGTTTGTTTTTTCAGAGGAATCTACAGAATGAGTAGGAGCAAATCCATATGTGACTTCTTTATTCATTTGCAAGATCAGGGTACTTCTGTCATCCTGGCAGGATTTCTAACTCCCTTCAGGCCATGATGCTTTCTGGTGGTCAGATCACACACAACAGGACTATATTCAGATAACTCTCCATCCCAAAAAACCTCCTTTTCTTTCCCCTCTGAAACTGCAGAAAGACCATCCCACTACAAATAAGGCAGCAGCTGCATCCTTCATGGGGTGGGTGTGTGTGGTTTGTGTGTGTGTGTGTGTGTGTGTGTGTGTGTGTGTGTTACTTTGGTGTAAATTCTGATGAATCCCATTTATAGAAGACCAATACATGCTGTGTAGGAACAAACTACATGAAAAACTGAAGTAAAAAAGGCAGGAAGCAGCAAGCAATCATGAGAGCAATTGTGTACTAGCAGCCGGAAGCAAATATATATTTGAGCAAAAGAAATTATCACCAAGGATGAAAGATGCAGGGCTAATTTTGCAGCTATAGCCATCTATAACCTGTACTTTTTGTCTTCAAAATACATAATACAACTTTTTATTAATTAAATCACACAGATTTTGCTAAAGGAGAAATTTAGTATTAAGATGCCAGGGTACTGGCAGTTCACAAATATATTTCTGGAACATTATGACAAGCATTAGAAAACCTCCCAGCTTTCTGTATTCTTTTCTGGATTGTACAACTTCTAGGTCATATCTCTTTTTCCATCTGAAGATTCTTTTTATAGGTGACTCGACTAACAGAGGGATGATGTATTATCTAATTGAAAGAGTGAATAAGACTCTTCAGGAATGGCAGAAGACTCATGATGTTAAATGTTATCACAATATCAATGATGGGAAAACATTTATCAGTTACTCTTACTACCCCCAGTTCTGGATGAATGCAAACCAGAGACCGACTTTTGAAAAAGCACTAGAACAGCTGCTGCAGAGGTACTGTACAAACTCTGTAGTTCCCTTGTTTGTATTATCTTTCTACTCACAAATGTGTTTAACACAATTTACAAGTCAGTAAACAATAAAACATAACCTGCACAGACCATATTGTGAGGTTAAAAAATAGCTGAAAACTACATCAGGCCTCTGATTAGGGTGCCAGATACAGTTAAGTGAAATGCAAAGTAATGTGGTTAAGATGTTTGCCATCTGTTTAAGGCAACATGTGTTGTTTTTCTTTTCTGGGTTTCAGATCACGTCCCCTGGAGAACACAGACCAGACTGTATTAATTGTAGGTGGTGTTCAGTGGCTTAATTCGAATCACCTGCAAATTATCCAAAAGGTGTTGAACAGGTAATGTTGCTTACTTGGTGTTATTCCAATTTTTGATATGATAAATTATGAGAAACAACAAAAAATTTTAAATAAAAACTTTTTGTTTGTTTTATTCATAGGTGTGTACTTAAGTACTTTGAATCAAATAAAACATGCATTGTCTTTCGATGTGTCAGTTAAGTAAAAAGTGTGTCCTTATTTTTTTGGGTTTTTAAATATTTCCAAAACAGGGAAAATCTATCAAATATCCTGGTAATTGTCAAATCCATAGGGATGGGCTTTCATCTTCCAGTGGATGGAATCCATTCTCTGTCACAGGTAAGCTACAGTACATTTTGAGTACATTTTCATGGACGACTTGTCATTTCATCATTAATTTTGCTGTCTGGTCAAAATATGTTACAACCTCTGTTGAGCACAGTTTAAGTGGATCAAAGAATATTAATACTCGTATTTGCTCATACTGCTTACTAATAGGGATTAAAACCAATTTCCTTATTTCATGGATTCTGTGGCAACCAGGGAGCTATTTGAGATGCCATGTTTGGTCAGCTGTCCCAAGAACCAGAAGAAGCTCCAATATTAATCCTGCTGCCAAATTTGAGAGATCTTGCTGGAGATAAGCAGATTGCTCGTCATACCACATTGTGCATAGGCCCTCCCCAGGCCTCTTCCATGGTTACTGCTGGATCTGATTTGCTTGTCTGGCTTGCACAATTCTCAATAAATCTATCTTAACCCACCTATGAAGCCAGAACATTACAGAGTGGCTGGAATGTACTGGTGAATCCAGCCTGTTATTTGCATGCTAATCGGATGTTACAGTCCGTTTAAATCATATCCAAGACTCTCAGAGTAACAGATGTNGAGTAACAGACATTTCAGTGCACTGTGTAACTCACTCAATTCACTATTTTTATTTACAATTTGGACAGTGATTCCTGATTGAACACACATAAAATGTGTGGATGAGAAGCACTGGAAGGCAGAATGGAGTAAATGATGCCTACCAGTGGTGTGTGTCATGCTCCAGCTATTCCCAGGTGTTGAAAAGAGAAAATTATTGCCTTTCACAGATTATGTACAGCACTCCTTGTGCGCTGGGCAATGGCACCCATGTCTTTTTGCAACCATAACACACTGCTGTATTCAGCATGTGACTTCCTGCTCCTCTCACTCCTCTCTTTGCTACAGAGACTGCCCTGTCTGATTTTGCCCATTCTTTCTGCCTAAGTCAGTACTGCCTATGTGCCTTGTCTCTACTGAATGCCTTCTTACTGATTTAAACCATTTTCTTAATTTATCTGGAGGACCTAAGTAGAATAAAGTAAGGAAATTGTTGTCATCCACATGAAGAAACATTCTCATAGCTCCTGTCATAGTTTCAGTGAAGTTCAATCCTAGGATGAAAATTTTCAGTCCAGGGTATGTGAGGCAAGGATAGAGCACTAAAGGCTTCCTAAGACTTTTTCTTTTTCTTATTCATTAAATTTACAAAACTCCAGAAATCAGCCACAGTGCATAACCAACATTCTTTTCCCTTTCAATATTGGAATCATATGGCAAATTACCCATGTGGTTTGTATGCTCTAGGCTTCAGGATTACCCCAGTTACTCTCAAAGGCCTTTTGTCTGCCATGTCGAATCCACTGCCTTACCAACTTTATGGCTAACTTTTTTTCTGTTCTTCATCTTCCTGAAGTATATTCAGAAATAATAATCTGTTCTTGAGTACAACCATATTTATACCAATGGCCCTATAGTCCCTTTTAAGCAAGTGATCAAATCAAATCAATGAATTTGATTTGACGCTGGATTTTTCTTTAAAGGAGTGGTTTTAAAATTTGTTACAGACAAACTTTATAACTGGAACTTTTTTCTGAATTACACCTCATATTAACGAAGTACATGTTAAAAACCATTACCCAGGAATTAAATTTTAAACAATCATGAAGTCTTCCTATAAAGGAAGCTGCACATCTACTGAAAAGTAATTATAATTTCTGAAAAACCCTACATCAGTCTTGTAGTAGTATCTTTTTTCAAGAGTGAATTTATAGTAATTCATGTCTGTAGTATAACATAATTGCTTTTCGAAATGCAGTTTTGCTATTTTTTTCCATGACACAATAAACTCAAACAGTCCTTCTGACAAGACATTGCAACATTTTATCTGGAATTCAGGCAGAAGTGCAAAACTTGTGGAAGGAAAACTTGATTATTCTGGAAACAGCAAAAAATTTGGGCTATGAAGTGGTTGACACCTTTGTCATCACCATGGGACGTTACAAAGAATTCCTGCAAGGGAAGTGTGGCTGCCATTTCCATGAGGTAATAGTTTAAGCTTATATCATTCCCAAGTATTTAAGATATTTTAACAGTCAGATCTTAGAAACAAGAAGGTATATGATGAGGTCAGCATCTGTCACTCAAAGTTAGGCCTGAATAGAAGTTGCAGGGAAACAGTTTGTACAATGGCAGTTATCTCTCACTGCTCAGAGTGCAAGGCCACCCAAGGACATGCTGAACTGCTGGTGTTGTGGTTCCTTGAAATAAAAATAAACGCGCCCTTCTGAAAAGGTAACTCATATAAAAGAATGCTCCACAGTTTCCAGGTTATTGTATTATTTGTTACGTGTTATGTGTTATGTGTTACGTGTATCTCTGCTGCTTCTGCATGGACTCGGTTTCTCTTTTTACTCAGTCTCATAGGTTTTTGACTGATGCATTCCTAACTGAGCAGCTCAGCACACTCATATCAAGCCATAAGTACAATTAAAAAGGAGCTTAAAATTGAAGAACCAATCTTACTGCTATATATCTATTTTCCTATGTCTGGGAAAAAATAATCTGGAATAGTTACAGTGATCCACTGCACAAACAGAAGCGAAAGTTGCCTGTTCTCACTTGCACTCAGAGTCCTGCTTTCTTCACTAAAATCTACAGAAATATTTTGGGAGTGTTGTTAGACTCACATGAGCTCATGTGCCGTGTGTCATCCTCACAGCTGGTTTCCACCTCAGGCTCCATGGCAACTCACAGGTTTTCAGGCCAGTGCCATGGCCTCTGTCCTGCTTTGAGGCCAGCATCAGCAGATGTGGTTAGTTAACCAGTCCTTTAATCTACTCTGCTCAATACATGAGAGGCACAAACACAGCTCAGTCCAAATGAACCTGGAAAAGAGGGAGTAAGTCACAGAGTAGATATTTATGTGATTGATAAATAGTCCCATGGAGCAAATGCCTCCTTTCATTTTACTCGGACAGCTGTATTGACCCTTTTTTATTTAGAACCCAGATGTTGGTGTTTTTGGGGGTCATTGCTGATGTTTGCCATTCCCACAGATCTTGTGAGTGAAACAGAGCTTCAAAATTAAATATATCAAATGCTTTGTATGGAACTGGGTGGAAAAACAGCAGGGCATGATCAATCATCAGGATTTTTCATGTACTACTCCATCATTCTGTTTGAGCTCATGTGCAGATTTGGTCTTGCTTCTCTGCTGAAGGAATCTCAACAAAGTATGTGTTTCTGGGGAGGATTGGGGAGAATTTGGCTCACAGAGCTGTTATTAATGAGGCTTGAGAGGTCATTGTGCCTGAAAGAGCCATAGATATGCCCAGTAGAATCCATCATGCACCAAAAGCCAGACTTGATCCTTGAGGAAAGCAAAAAGAAAGTCCTTGAGTTCTTTTGATACTTCATTAGTTTTAATAGTTTTGTCATCAACTTATTTCTGTGTCCTGGGAAGTGGAGTTTCATTAGGTGCTGAAGCAGTTTGCACCAGGAAAATGACATTTTTCCCCCAAGGACAGAGCCAAGAACACTGTGTAAAACCCCAGCACATTTCATGTTTTCCAAAACCAGATGAGGTGGATTAAATCTTGTGCTTTGTACTTTCACTTTCTTTCTCTTAAAAACTGACATCCCTAAAGTCTCAGAAGATGGCACCCCTCTGTAAATGCCATCTGGGCTAAAGCATTGCTGTGCAGGAATGGAGGACTGGCCATTTTGTGGATTCAGAAAACAAGAGCTGAAATGCCTTCAGCAGTTCTCATTTAGTTCCCACTATCTGGCTGAAGTGAAAGCTGTTTCCTCTGAATGGCCTGAAAAATTATTTCAGTTGCCACAAACCCATTTCAGAGGGTCTCAGGTGACCCTGACAGCATAGAAATCTCCATCTTTCTAGACTCTACAATCTTTGCTCAGATTTCTAAGGGATTTGGACTTTCAAAGGAATTATACTGGACTGGGACAAAATATCTTTCATAACCCTGGCACTTACTGCCCGACGTAATTCTAGTTCTATGCACACATGAAAACTTGATTTTTTATTTACCTCATTCTTTGAAAATGCTTATGGAGATTGGCTAGCACTATACAATTATTATAGAACCTATTTTTAAATTCAGATTTATTTCCTATTTTAATGACAGTGAAATCATAATCGCTACATAGAAATTAGCAACCTTGGGATTTTTGTATCTTAATCAGTGGCTGGCTGCTGGGTGAACATTAGATTGCATTCCTGGGAGATTATGCCTAACAGGAATGCAGTTTGGGTGAATGGTTCAAGGTGGCATCACTTTGAAATGATTGTAAGATCTAAGGTACTAATTTAGAAAAATGGACCTACAGTAATTGCATGAAAACAAATAATAGCCCTTGGCTTAGCTGTATGAAATTGATCAGAGGATATATTAATTTCCTACATGGGTAGTTCCTGTTCTGTTTTCAGTTCTGCCAGCTCCCTCATAGTCACTCTCTGCTCAGTCTTTCAACCCCTTGCACATGTTATTTCTTCACTCACACTTACTTTTGTATTATTTATTTCATGTATTATGAGCTTCATTGCATGAGAGTGTTGATTCTGATTGTTCATTGACAGTAAATATACATCATATTTTTAAAAGCTTACATGCTTCTGCATAAATATATGAATTAATAAATGAATTCTGCGTTTTCAAGTGTCTGCTGTGATTGATATAGCAGGAAAACTGATGGGCATCAGAACTATTAAGTCAGCATTTTTAAGTCACTTTTTTAAAAATGTTAACCACCTTTTCTGCTTTCTCTGGGTTTGCCACTGCCTGGGCTGAGGTCCTCTGTTCTGCATATGTGCAAAGTTCTAAAGTTTTATCTTTCTCAAAGCTGCTTCATTATTCATCAGTGACTGAGTATTCACTGAGACAATACTTTCAGCATTTCAGAGACGACCACTCCCCCAGTCATTAAGCTCCTGACAACCGTACCTTTCACTTTCTCACTTGTTAGTCCCATGAGCACGGTTTTATTCCATACAAGTTGAACACGATAATCCCAGAGCTTTATACATATTTCAGGGGCCAAGGTGAAGCATTTTTCAGCACTAAGTTACTGAATCATGTTGTAATTCTGTCGCTGTGGTGTCCTGGGGACAGGGATGTTAAATTGCACCACAACTCCCTTCTTGAAGAAGCACGACACATGATGGTTTTCATCTCAATGTGGGGCTGGGCCAGGTTTGCATCAAGAGCTCGGAATGAGGATTCTCACAGGGCTCATAGCTGAGACATGTTATATGTGCCTCAAGTGCTTGGTATCAGAGCAAGATTTAAACCTTTCTGCAGTTTGGAGTAGACATGAGTTTGGTTTTTTACATGCAAAAAATATACAGACAAGCTGTTGAGTGTGAATTTTATTGCTTTAGGTAAATTGTCTCTAGTGAAGAGAACAGAGTCTAATACAAAGGCATTACAGAGTCAAACAAATGAGTATAATGGGCCTGTGCATGTAGATTTCAAAAATTAAGATCTTGCTCGTTTTTTAGTTTGTAACATAACAAATTGGCCATTAAAATACTGTTTATGAGCAACTTGTACCTCAAGGTAAGAGTATCAGGACCTGGTTCACGGACAACTGCCTCAGCATTTCTGCACACACAGCTGTGTATCTGTCTTTCTAGGTGCAGGCAGAAAGCACTCACATATGTCATTTCTTCTGCAGGTGGTGAAATCCAATCCCTCTGAAGAAAGGCCACACATAACAATGACGTTATCAAGGCACTACACTCTGGGGAAATATTTCGGCAATCAAAGCAAACCATCACAACTGCAGGACTATGCAACAAATTCTCAGTCCCCGTATCATGTCCGAGGTCCAATAAATCAAGTTTATTCTGAAATCCTTCTCAGCAGGCTCTGTGCAAGTAAGAGGGAGTTTGTCAGCACATAGCCTCTCTTGGATATAGCACTGAGACTAGAGAAGTGCCACGGCCTGAGTGACAATTGAAGGACTATGGTGGATTTATTATATGCTTCCTTGATTGACTGCACGCACACAAAGAGAGTTTGGGAGATCTAGTATTTTTCCAAAGACCTTATGAAATTAAGATACGCCCTGGTGACTCTGTTGTGTGAAAATGGAAGATGGAGGGTTGCAAAGGAGAGAAGAGGGGAAGTTACTTGAATGGTTGCCAAAGACTAGAACGGCTGTAGTTCAAGCAAGTGTGTATTATTGATAGTAAAAAGAAACCTATATATTCACTTGAACATTTGGAAAGGGTTGTTTTAAGTCTTCAGCACTATCTAGTTTTCTATTTATAGAGACACTGTAATATTTGAATGTATTTAGAAACTGACTACATTCCATTTAAAAGAGTTTTATTTTATGTGGACAGGTTTTCATATCAAACCTTTTCTGTTTAGACACTTGGTTTCTAGAATCTGAAAATGTCTATTAGCGTTTTACTGGTGATGCCAGGTTTTGAACTCTACTTTGTATCTTAGATGGAACAGATATCTAATCTATTTTTTGCATGTTCTGAATCTAAGAGGGAGATAGGTTACCTACACTTGAGACTGATTGTAACTGTCTCAGTGTAACATGTAAATATAGTGAATTTGTTAACATAAATTTATTTATGGTCCCAGTTTAGGAGAGTGTCCATATGCAGGAAGAATGCTTAGGTAAGTGCTTCAGTGTCTACCTTGGCCTGTAAGCCAAGCAAGTATTCTTCCTGCATGGAAGTGCCATTTCTTTTCTGATTTTTTCTAAAATACTTGCCATTGTGTGAAGCCAGTACCACAAACATAACAAAAACACCTCTTGCAAGCACACATAAGAATTTCGGGATCTGGTAATTTACCTATCACAATAAGTATGTGATGTGATGACAGCATCTCTTGCTTGGCATGGACAAGACCTTCTCTGAAAGCCAATTTCAGTTCAGACCTCTGAGCTGCAGTTCCATGCTGTAGCCCAGCTCCATGCCCAGTGTTTGCAGAGTTTCTGTGGGTGACAGCCCAGGGAGAGGCTGTGTGTTGGTCCCCTCCCACAGTGCTGGCAGCCCACTCATTCACAGCTGTGGTGCCCGATGGGAAACCATGCAGGGTCCAGGATTAGCAGCTGGGTGACAGGTCAGTGGCAACCCATAGGACTGTGATTCTACAAATTATCCAGTTATGGATTTTTATGCATCCAGTAACGCAACAGGCAATCAAGACACCACTCTACCACCATGCATTAGAGAAGGATGTTTTAACCAGGCAAGTACAAGTCTAACAAAGGATCTGCTAAGCTCTGTGTCATGCTTCCCTCTCACAATTTTATCTATAATCCTCCACCAGCTTCTGCCTTGAAAAAGGAAGGCACAAACAATATCAGGGAATAAACAAGTTATAGCAAGGAACTAATCATCATATTTGCCTTAGTAGCACACAGAGGGGCTGCCCTGTGTAGAAGTAAGGCTACCAGCTCATGACACAACATTTAGTATTTGCCTAAGATCCTCTATCTATCAACAATATGTATGCCCAGCCGTAGTTTTGTGAATTTGTGCTTCTCCAGGTAAGATATGTAGTTATAATAGGAAATTGTCACGCAATGTGGAGTTTGGCATCCTAGATGGTAGAGTATCCTCCAAAATAGGATCTAGCATACCTAATTTAAGACACCTTTCACTATGTAGAAAAAGCTCCTAATTTAGACAATGACAGAATTAGTGAGATGGTATGATTATCTCTGTTTCTGTATAATATGCTGCTGATTGCTTACAGCAAATATCCCCAACTTTCAATGTAAGATTTTCCCTGGCATGGAGATCTACATGAAAGATGGGTCAGGAGCTGTGCTTAAATACTGAAAATATCAGCATTTGGTTTTGAGCAATATGATTATCTAAAGAAAATAATTGTATGCAAATGATATAATATTCTCTTGGGTCTGGAAATCCAGGGCTGCACAACCTTAAAGCTTAAGGATAGAATATCATCATTAATATTAGTAGATGCAAAATACAGCCAGATGTCTTTGGTATTAAGATGATCAATGATCAGTGTATTACATTTCTGCTTCTGATAAGATTTTTATTTGTAGCTCATTTAAATCCACATGCTGTTACTGTTATTGTTCTGTACACAAATGTTTTTAAAGCATTAACTGGGTTTTCATGTTTGTTTTTTTAGCCAAAATCTATTGCTGAAGCATCAGCTTAGTGATGAAAAGGAAAGAGCTGACTTTGTTATACTGTAGTGGATATCAGTGAATGTGTAATTCATCAGTTCTGGTTTCACCACAAAATGGTTTACATGTGCTGTACACCCAGATATCTTAATGTTTTCCAAATCTTATATTTTTCAAATGTATTAAGTGTATATTTTCCTGTGTGTTTTCTATTTTTTTACATGCCTACGTACAATAATATGTCTGTACAATGTCATTGGTACAATTTGGAATTTGATCTTTATTTAAATGAGTTCTTTGAATAAGCTTTTTCCAACACTGTGTATGATCCATGTAGTCTTAGGAATAAACAAAGGATACTAAGCTACATTTTTGTTATTTAACTTTAAAATATATCTAGTATGTCTAGGTATGTGAAAGATGAGAGTTGAGATTGACATGCAAGGATTGCTTGCTCATATGCATTAAAATTTATGCATTAAGACAATAAAATAATTACTGTGTTTGAATTTCAGTGAGAGCACATGTTGCTATCTACAGTTTACTCTAGAATTATTGTAACTGCTGTGACATTTTGCCTGAATAAACATTAAAGTGTTCCTATAGTCCATATATCTACCTTAATCCCATTACTTACCATTAAAATAGCAAAGGACCTAATTGCCAGGTTGAGTTCCACCTCCTAATACAGACATGAGCAGCGCTGGAATTAGCGGTGGAATTGAAATATTTAGGCTGGGGAACAAGTACTCCGAGAAGTGGGGTTTGCTACTCAGTGTCTGCCCAGCAGCATGTGGAGTTTAGAACAGAACTAGGGCATACTTTAAGTTACAGGTAGAGAGAGAATGGGACTGTGTTACAAAATACCCTGATATACAGAGCACTAGTCTCAGTTATCATTGCATGCCTTTAGCTGAAGCTGGAGCACAATTTACCAGAGTCCAATGAGTTGTAACTCCTCACCTCTCATAGAACTCCATAGATGTTGAACAGTGAATTGGGTTAGAGCCTTGCAGGATACCTGGCCACCATGATCAAATCCATCCTGATAACTATCTTCAGAATAACTGACTGACTTTGGAATAAAAAATTTCCCTTTTTGTAGGGAAATGCCTTGACAAGTCATCTCTGTCATCAGAGTTGCTAGATTTCAGGGAGCTGAAAGAATGGACTACAAATACAATATTTAGTCTTGGTATTCATTTGAAAATTATAATCTTTAGAATAATCTCTTTCACACTGTTAAATACAAGGCCTTTATTTTTCTCTTCTGTGACATATTAAAGGGGCATCAAAGCAAGTTTATTTGCTTAGTGGGTGGGGTAGTAAGGCATCAAATTACCTCAAGGTTGAAATAACCACTAATAGTTATGATTCTGTTGCTATGTTGAGCCAAAGAGAATGCTTTGTAGATGCAGATATGTGTGATATTAAGTTGACTGCAGTCCAGGGATCTTTCAGATTACTCTTTTAGAGTAAAGCAATTTTTAGAGGTGCAGTGAACTATTTGGCATAGACTCAAACTGCTAAACAAGTCTCTGTAGGGTCACATGAAAAATATGGTCTTACCTTCTTATTTGCCTCCTAGCTTTGCATCTGGCTTGTTTTACCTCAGTGACTAACTGTACCTGCTCTACTCCCCATCAGCCTTTCTTTCAGATGACCTTAGAAATTTGTGTTTTGTCACACTAGCAACTTCTGGAAATCTGAGATATAATTGTTGCAAATTCAGTCTGAATCCTCAAAATATACTTTTGCCAAGGGCAAAAGCACTAGAGCACAGCAGGCATTGAGCAAGTCTCTGATGTAGGGCAGTGATTTTTCTCTGATGAATTTAAGACAGCTGTGTTGTATTATGTAGTTAGTTTGCATTAGCACTCAGCTTTTCGTGGAGTTTGCCTTTACCAAGCAAAATTCCATCTTTCAAACTCCACTGCCATCTTTACCTGTGTAAATCTTCAAAACACCAGAACAGTCCGTGCAAAATGCAGGCATGCCTATTTATTTGTGCTGGTACATATCCTGTAGCATTTTCTGGTACCTTCACAGTATCCATTGAACAGAAAAGCTCTGACTATACATTAAAAAGACACTGTGCATTTTAGGCTTACTCACCTGTGATTAGATTGTACTAAAAATAGTGCTACATGTCAGTCTAGGGCAGTACCTAAGTGTCCTAGAAAACTACTCAAGCCATTAACTACAATGGTCACAGATGAGCCTGTGGGGTCACAACAGGGTCTTCTGCAGCACAGGTTTTTGTTGTGATGGACTTCTCGCTTTTCTACATTTTTTAGGCTGACAGTTTGGCCAGCTCTTGGCACCTGTGGGCAGCCCTTCCTGCAATCCCTCAAGCACATTCAACAGCCTCAGCAAGGGGCACCACATTAAGCAGCCCTGAACATATGTTTAAATGAAATCTGAACTGAGGTCTTTATGAAACACAGCATGTATTAAGCATCACCTTCATTTCCTCCAGTACTGAACTTCCCTAATGAGGAGCGATATTCACCCCCTTTCAGCTGAAACTCAAATACCAAGATGTTTTCCCAGCGTTAGACAAACTTTTTCCCCAGTGCTTGCTTGCATGAAATGAAGGGAAGGAACTGCTCTGCATGCTCCTGCCTAACAGAGTGAGGTGTGTTCACATAGTCACTGCAGTGGGCATTTCCCTCCCATACCTCATTGTGGGGACAACATTCCCACAGCAGATGGTGTTTTCAATATTGTGATTTTTTTTTAATCTCTTTTGAGCAGTGACAGTCTATGTGGTTAAAACAGACAGCTCAGTGTCTGCCAGCACTGCCTGCCCCAGTGCTGCTCTAAGGATGGTGGGTAGATTCTAGGTGAAGACAAGACTGCAGAACTAAAATCCTTGAGTGAGGAATAAAAATTACTCAGACACCTGTTGACAGTCAGGGCAGTTATGAAGAGCTCACTGCAGATCAAGCAGGTGAAAATGTTGTCAGGAGCACTTTAAGGTTAGTAAATTGCATGGATTATTGTCAGAGTTTGAAGACCAGGTCTGTGGTTGGCAGAGTTTCTCACTTGCCATATTCCAAATACCTTTTTTATATTTTCTTTTGTTTTTGTCATTATCAACTTCCATAATTCTGTTATGATTCTGTGGGACTAAGAAGTTTGAAGTAATATTTCTATTCTGTCTGATACTGATTGTGCAGACTTCCAGGTGGTAGTCAAATCATCTAACAGATCAGAGAAGTTTTACTACTTCTGAAAGGTATTTTTCCTTTACTTCCATATGCCAGCTCCAAAGTTTCTTTATATTTACAGAAAGCTTTATTTATGATAGCTCTAATGCCTCCAATGTATTCAAAGGAACCTGCCAATCCCTATTTATCCTAACAGGATGAAAAACACCTTAAACCTTGAAAACCTGACCTTGCAAGCCATTAGATAATGCAGCACCCAGCATGATCAAGCCCACAAATGGCTTCTTTTGAAATAAAGAATCACAGTTGTGTTCTACTAAAGTTTTCCCTGGGGTGATTACAACTTAAACATGATTTGTGTGGACTGATAGCTGTGGTTTTTTTCAGCTCAGAGCCTTTGTCCATCTCTCTTTACAGCAAATGGTATCTATTAGCTACTGTAAAATCTCGTTTCAACATCCTTTGACAATGTGTCCTGCCCGGTTCTTATAAAACACATACATACAAGGGGATTTACTGCTGATGGTAAAAGGTTAAATCAAAACAGGTCTTACTGCTCCACCCATTACTGTTCCCTAAATTCTACATTGCATCATTTCTGTGCAATATCAAGGAGTCAGGGTCTAGTAACCTCTTAATGCAGGGCTTCTCAGTCTCTAGATCAGTTCAGCACTGTAGTCCTGATGGAGTTTTCAAAATAACACATCTTCAGCTGTGAAATGCATACAGCAGAGCCTGCAAGCATACTCAAAACTTGCCTGTTGGATCAAAGCCAGCCTGGAAGTCAAGGAAAACAGCTTCTAGAGACTGTTTTCAGGCATCAAAATTTGGTTTCTTGCTTAACTCTGCGTATTTAACAGAGGTATTACAATTACGATTGAGGTCACACTAGGCTTCTTTGTAATCATCACAGAAATACCAGAATCTGAATTATTCTCTAGAGCTGTCCATTATTTCTACAATATTGCTTACTGTAAAGGGAACCTAAAGAAACTCAGATTTTTCTGATTGGTGCCTGAAGTTTTGAGAGAAGAATGTCAGTTCAATAGAGATGTGGCTGTGGGGTAAGACATGTTTTTACATCCCCCTTCTGCTCTTTTACTGCAGGAACTTGCTCCCAAGCCCACCATCACCAGGAGATGCTTTCCAGCAGGGGTAACATGGAACATTCTCAGCATCTGCTCCTGGAGCTGCTTGTATGTTTAACAGTGCACTGGACCAGAGGGATGCCAGTCCTGCTGGTGAGCAGAACATTTCACAGTAGTATGGGATATATGGGTTTAAGACCCTTCATTTGGGTAAATGAAGAACAAATCTCCACCTACTGCCTTACAAGAGGGCTAGGAGAATGTCTGCTTCTGTGAGAAAAGCCAAGCTGACAGGCACCTAACTCCAGAAAATAACAGAGGTTATTTTTCAAGTTTAGAAGTCATATCAGAGATAGGTCCTTGGTTGGTATCTGAGGGCCACAGCTTCTAGAACTTATTTCTGTACCAAAAGTGCATGGTGAGCCCAAGTAACTTAAAAACTGCTGACCACTATGCAGGAAAAAAATGTCTAATAGGCATTAAAAAACAAACCTAACCTTGGCCACATTGCCCATTTTGGCCCTATGAAGAATTTAGTGCCTTTAGCATCTCTCCACGCTTCACACACAAATACACCCCCGACATTACTGCTCGGCGTGTAATTGCTCTCTATCTCAGCTCAAAACAATACAGGGTAGAAGAGACCTCTTTGAATTGTAGTGTGTAAGCTAACTTGTGTAATTTCAGATGGTTTGAGTGGGGCAGCTGTGAGATAGAAGTTATAACAGGGCCTGAATGGTAGCATCCCTGAAGACATAGAGGGGAAAGGCAAACAGAGCTAGAGCCAGGAGGGAGCTGACAATCTCCCCACAAGTTAGATCCAGACAAATCACATCCATCCACACTGAAGTGCTGTTGGTGTACTTGTCCTCACCTCCTGGGTTTTAAAAGTCTGGCTTCAATGTAATATTCTTAATGTGAATAAATACCTGCTACAAATACAAGTTTGTAAATGAGATTAAAAGGGTCAGAAGCAGGAACTTCTAAATGTTTGGTAACTATATCTAACTATCTAGGGAGCCCGAGGGACTATAATGAATCTATAAAACAAGTTAACACCTGCTTCTCACAGTTCTGTTAATTAAAATTCAGTAGAGATGCAAGTCACTGAAATGAGTGATCTGTCACTCCACGGGAGCCAGTCTGAAGCAGAGAGTCTGTCTAGACAACACTGCAATTACCATATTTTGTATCTAGTATGCCATCTTCCAATCTCCTCCAGCCTGGGCACTTGGGTTATTTCCTGAATAACCTGGGGTGAAGAACAGAATATCAGCCCTCAAGTTCAGAGACATTTCTAGTTTTGACTAGGCAAACTCCCGACAATCTGTTTTGATAGTCAGGAGGTCAATACAGGTGCAGAGCTGCCTATAAGCTCTCAACCCCCAAGTTACAGCACCACTGTTGCCCTGTTTTTGAAAGCCTTCTGAAAAGTTCATATTTTCGAGTCAGATTTTCTCATGCACTGTACTAAAAACAATAATTTGTTT
>VZTR01027782.1:0-19499 GCA_013400775.1 Chaetops frenatus | reverse complement strand
TTGTTTCAGATGGAATATTTGTGGGATTTTTCTCATCACACAATGTTGATGGCAGTGTAAGCTGAAATAAGAATCTGTGGTCCAATCCTGGCTTGTTCATGCTTGATATTTTATTACTTTTGAAGAAAATATAGATACCCAACAGAAATTCTCCATATCTTTCCAGGTTATTTTTGACAGATTTAGAGACAATTGCTATAAAAGCACCTAAGAAAATGTCCTGTTATGGTCACATATTCAACTGTAATCAATGCATCTGCTTCCTGGATCCATAAATATTTTATGGCTATCTAGCCAAGAATGCAGATAATGATGTGTCTTGCACATAGGTAAAATATGTGGACCTGTTCATGTCTAGACTTCTTTCACTAATTGGTTACATTTTTGTTTAAAAATATCCCAAACAAGATCCTCCAGATGGCCAGAAAATAACAAGCCTCTGAAGCCCAAAGTTCTTCAGATTTGCTCATGCTTTACTTAGGTGCACGTGCTTTATTGACCACAACTTCATGCAAGGAATTCATGGGTTCTCCTGGCACATCTTGAAGAATCCTTCAAACAGGTAATTGTCATCCTCTTACAAAAGCATTCCAAGTCTTTTCCTTTGCCTGCCTTTCTTTGAATATTCCTTACCAAAACCGTTTGGCCTTTCTTTTCCACTTCCATCATTTTTTCTTATTTCTTTATCTCCTCTTCTACCTTCCCTGTCTATGAACAAGTGACCAATCTCATTTTTCCAATCTCCACACATCACTAGCCTGCTGACTAGTGTCCAGTTCTCATCTGGTGAAGCTGGGAGTCTCCATCAGTTTTATTTTGGACAAGTGGTGAAGGCTTTGTGAGCAAGACAATGTGTCTGTGTTTACACAGGCCCACTGCATAATTAAAACCTGTTAGAAGCAGGAGTTATAAGAAGTCAAAAATTAAAATAAGGTGTGAATACATTCCAGTTTTTTATTTTCTCCTACAAGATTCATCTCTTTGTTCATCTCCCTCATTTTATTCTCCAGCTATTCAATTTAATCAAATTCCTATTTTCACAGAAATGTGTCCTACATATCCATTTATCTTCCACCCCTTGTGCCTGTATAGGTAAATTAAATGGTGTATTTACACAGCCATGTCCTCCTTTCTAGCTGGTTCTAATACAGGGACAGCATACTAAAGGAAGGAAAGTTTTGTTTTGTTGAGGTGGAGACCCCTGATTTAAATAGGTAGAGCTGTATTCCTGTAACATGGCAGATGTGGGATTTGGTAAATTTGTGTAAATTGAACCAACTCTCACACTCACACATGCATAAGTGATCTCAGGGGTCTTATTGTAAAGCAGTCCCCCTTGTAACACATCACCTCAGCATACAGCTTTAAGGGTCTTATAGCTTCTATAAAAAAGTGGTTTCCATGGTTCCTGGCCACTTTCTGAAAGTGACAGATTCTGCAGCTAGGGAGTAGTTTTACATCTGATCATATTTTTTTTAAGCCACTTGCTTATTTTTGTAAGGCAGGTAAATTTAAAGTTAATATACAGCCCTTCTATAGCCACAAATAATACAATGAATCTTTGTCTTCCAATATTGCAGCAGGGATCTGATCGGGTAGACACTTGCTGTTCATTTTATATGATGTAAATATAGTCTGATATAGCTTGATTCAGCAGACATTTATCTTTCTGCTCTATTTATACTGTACAGATAGTGCCATTTATTCCTTGAAACTAGCAACAGATATAAAATAGAGACCATAGGAAATATTTGCAAGCTCTGAAGATTTTATCGTCAAGTCTGAGAATACATGTATTTCCATTTTGAATACATATGATTCACTTAACATTTTGTATTTAGGCTTCCCTTTGAGCTATGTTGCATTAGTTTTTGCCTTCACCAGTTTCTAACAAGCAATTTTTATTGGTAAAGATATGTGATCAGTATCTACTCTCTGTCCTTATATTCAGCTTATATTTTTGTTCTGTCTTTGTCAGTATACTCTTAACTCTCAATTTCTACATTTATTATGAGGAGACATTAGTGTTGACATTGCTAGCAATATCATCTTCAATCTCCAATGTAAAAATAAAAATAGTACATCAGTTCTTCATAACTGTGATAATATAAAGTTTGTGACAGGTGCAATAAAACAAAATACATTCACTTCTCTTTCATGTATTTTTGCATCTGAAGCACACATTCAAGCTCCCTCTACAGTCATGAAAGATTTTAATCACATGTGCCCATTAAGTTGTACTTCAAAGCCCAAGTCATGTATCACCAAGTCAGCCTAAAAATCTTTCCTGTTGAATCCCCTATATTATTGGCCAGCATGCTATGATATCCTGTATAGCCTGGGGATGAGATAAATAGGAAGAGCACAGAGATACTGGATTTGCATGCTAACCAAGTCAGCTGTGTGATAATAAAAATAGAAAACTCCTATGGCTTTCTTCCCCTTTGTTCCAACAGATACCGAAGTGTAACAAGCCTTGGAAAACAGAAGATGATGTAAAGATCTAAAGATATTAAATTCTGAAAAACAGGCTTATTATCCCCTTTTTTGGTGTGGACCAGGCCTGTTGTATATCATCATGATGTTTGTCCATGACCAAATGGACTCTCTTGGATCTTTGCAGATAACACCTCGCAGAGTGCAGCTGAAGAGGATGTGTGTTCCATTAAAACACAGATAATGGGGATGTCTGGCACTAGAAAACAATTTTGAGGAATAACATACGGCTTACGCTCCATGTTCATTATCCAAAAATATTTCCTAATCACTTCTGTAGAAATAGCCATAGATATTAAAAAAAAAAAAATCAGCAACAGCAATGAAGCACCTGTCAAACTCTCACATGCAAAAGTACCAAGCACAGCTGGGGCAATGGTGAGCCCAAGCAAATTCTAATGCAATTGCTGAGGATAACTACAAAATAAAATAGATTATATTTATAGAAATGAGAAATTAAAGGACTTGATGGTCCTGCCTGTTGTCCTTCACTACTTAAAAGGCAGGAAAATTTTGAAACACAACATAATTGAATTTTCTGAGCAATAACAAAAGTTGAAAGCATTTGTTGTGGGTGTACTGAAACTATAGAAATATGCTTATTTCTAGACAGAAGATGTCATTAACTTGGTTTTGAGGCTGTAAATAATTTGTTTATTCAGGAGGAAATCTTAGTACTGTGTGCACTATTAAAAACAGATATTTACGGCACCACAGCACTTAATTTTACAGCTGTGATTGTGAGCTCCTTTACACTTCTTCTGAGGAATCTTTCACATACCCTAGGAACTGCAACAAGCAAGAGATTCCAGACATCTGGGCAGCAGCCCTGTCTCTGCAAGCTG
This sequence comes from Chaetops frenatus, assembly GCA_013400775.1. Lineage (NCBI taxonomy): Eukaryota > Metazoa > Chordata > Aves > Passeriformes > Picathartidae > Chaetops > Chaetops frenatus. Next base: position 16,158 of record VZTR01027782.1, on the reverse strand, counting down.
CTGAGGAAAGGCAGAGGGAGTGACAAATTGCCCCAGCTCCACTCTGGGAGTCAGGATTAACCACTGCACTTTTAAGGCACTGAGACGCTTCCATCAGAGGTGTTTATGGAGTCCTGGCACCACCTGGACACTCCAGGGCAATACTGGGCCATGTACTTCCTGCTTGTCTCTTCCAGCAAAGACTTCCTGGCTGTACTCTCTCCTGAAAGGGGTAGGGGTGGAGGGTGCCCTACCCTAGTCTCCAGGATGAATCCTGAGGCACGATTACTACTGCCCATGCCATGCTAAAGAATACTGATCTCTCCTCACAGGAGTAGGGGAAATTGTAGATGGTCAAGCTCCACACTAACCCCATTTTCACTGGTGGTCACTGGAGGTCTTTCTGGTTGTTGGGCTGCTCAAACATCTAGAACACAGGAGTAAAAGGAAGTTTTCAAATAAAAAGTTATAAACACAATAGGAAACTACCAGTGGGAAAGGCATAAAGATACAAAAAAATCCCCAAACCTCTCAAATTAGTCCCTTTTACCCCCATGGCCTTGACTTTTACATGATTTAGACCAATGCTATTACAAGGTTGCTGAGATGTCAAACCCCAGCTATTCTGATAACTTGCCAGTTATTGAATAATAACTGAATTAGTTGGGGATAGCCTAAACCCCGTAGACTTTGGCATCTTGCCCATGGCTACACATGTTTTAAACCACAACTACCCTATCTTATACAACAGTATATCACAGAGAAATATCACAGCTGCAGGAATATAATAAGGGTAAGGTTTCCAAAGCTGAAAGACTTTCTTTGACAGCAGTGTTAAAAGGTTTAAGTGGGTTCACATACTCCAGTGCCAGGCCCAGTCAAAAAAGAAAAGATTGTTAGAAAGAGAGAAAAAGGCGATCACTGAGGAGAAGTAATAAGGAAGTGGCTCAGGAAATAGGTAACATGTAACACTGACTTAGCAAGATTTAGTAAGTTTCAATGAAGGATTTGATATTTGTCATCTAACCCAATCAAAAAATTTGACAGTCTTATAAAATCTGCTAGTGCAAGGCATCCTATAGCCATTTGATGTTAAAACAAACATTTAGGAAGGGACAGATTGCTTTCTTACTAGGGAGTTTCTTGTGCCTTAATTTTTAAGATGTGCTGTGCTCATTACCAGTGAAGAGATATAATTTTACATGGGCCTTGGATTATCCAAAATTTAACTGTATAAGGTTTCAATTTTTTAATATTTTTTCTTTTTATCAATCAAAAAGTGCTAAGTGGGAATGGGGCAAGATGTGAAACAAGGATTTTTGGGGACATAAAGGAAAAATTCTGAGACACAAAAGATGAAATTCATGTACTGAAATGGGAGAGATAATTGTAATTGGGGTGGGAGGGAAGTGTGTAATTAATTATTTGAATTTGAAATGTTTTAAATGCTGTCCTATAACTTGAATGGCTCTTAACTTGAGAAAGTAGGCCATTTATCTCTTCCCATTACCACCACACCTGACCTTATTGAAGTCCTGAGACTCCTCTACAGCCATCCCCTGACAGAGAGATGCTGCACTGTGAGGGAGCACTGCATCACGAGCACGAGGAGCCCTGCCTCGAAGTCCAGGGACTCTGCACATCTCTCCTCACATCCCTTCTCACTGAGAGTGCAGTACTCTCTCACTACCCCCGTGGTGCAGTGGCTCTGCTTGGGAACCACGATTTTGCCAACAAGGTTCCAGTTCCTTCAATGCAAAGACTTGGCAGGTCCACAGTTCCCAGAGTGATGGCACATCGTGCAGCCAAGCACTGAGGGGGATTGAAAGTGTGTTTTTTGTGTTAGAAGTACAGATTTTGAGCTTGGTCAGCACATGTGATAAATGTCACAGCTGAAGGGATAACCTGATACAGGTTTTCCTCTGTTCATTTTTATAAGACAAGGGGATAATGGCCCCATTGTATGTACAGGTAGGATAATGCAGTTTGTTCTGTCATTTTCACGTCTCTGATGGGCATCAGAAGTTCCAGGAGAAGGAGAATGATTTGAGCAAAGCTTTCAAAAGGGATGACTTGTTTAGGAGAAGTTAACTGTGTATGTACCTACATCTAATAAGACAACAAACATTGATTATAGTGAAAGCACTAGACACTGTCTTTTTAAATAGGTAATTGGTCTATCTCTGAAGCCTGTTATCTGTGAAGTGAAGCTTATTCACACAGATTCTGTACAACAGAGTAGTTCTTTATATAATACTGAATAGTATATACATATATATGTAATTGACTCTGTCAGGATCACTTTAATGTTCATTAATTATTAAATTAATAAATGCTCCATCAGGAAATACAAATCTACTTAGACACATTTCCTTCTTTTGTTTTTTCTTTTATCAACATTTGATTTTCTTCTTTTAAAGTAAAAAAATGTGGCCATTTAATATGAATGACCACAGATAGCCCCATCATGGCCAGAGAAAGCAAGACAAACAGAAAGTCAAATTTTTCTTCCCTGATTTATAGTAAGTTTTGTTCACTCAATCTTGGCACTTGACCTTGGCTTGGATTCTCCTTCACCATCTCTGCATCCCACTCATGTTGCTGTCTGTGATGGAGTGAATGTTCTTCCAGCACAGAGGGCTCTGAAGCATCAGTGAATTAGAATCACAGACTTCAGAAACATTTGGCAAATTACAATAAATTTTGGTAGATCAGCAAGCCATTTCTAAATTGTTTCCCTTTGCAGGTTGGCAAAGCACATAATGTGCAAAGTAAAGTGTTTGCCCTTCCACTCTTGGTAGCCAACTGACCTGCATGCAGACACAGAGCTGTAGACCAACAGAAACAGTACTGTACGTGCTGCCTTTCTCTGGGAAAGAGAGCACTGCTGGAGGGAACAAAGCAGAGAGATGGTGTAAATAGCAGGCAGGAAGTTAAAAGGCAGGAGAAGGGGAAAGGATGGGAATCTGGTGGGGAATCTGGCAGTGGCAGCAAGGGCAGTGGTTGTAAGGGAAACAGATGGGAAGAAAGGCAGGCGGGAGATTAGGAATCAAACATATAATAACTTTTTTAAATCAGATGGCCATGGAAAAATGTAGTTTGCTTCCAGACACTGCTAGAGATTGAACTGGATGATCTCAAGAAGTCCCTAATAATTAATATTATTTTTTGTTTAGCATCAGCCGTCCAAATTGCAAGTGTTTCACTTCACAGTGTATACAATCAAAGGGTTTCCCTAACTAGATAAAGATGATTGTAGCAAAAAATATAAATAAAATCAGATCCCTATGGGAACCCAACAGAAAGGTAATTTATTCATATATGGAGCCATATATGAAATGCTACAAATAGGACTGGAATTTTTGAAATCAATGTTTTTAAAATTTAAAACTTTCATTGCTATTTGCATATAAGATTCTGTAGCTACTATAGAAAAATTCACATATAAGAATTTAGAACCAAAAGATCCATATTAACATTAATAAATTAAAAAAACCCAAAACAGAAACAACAAAATCAAAAAAACAACCACAGAAAAGAACCTTGTTTAAAGAACCTGCAGGAAAAAATAATGTCAGAGTGGATGACAAATGCATAGAACAGATAAAGCAGCACATAAGGAATCCAGGTCTGCTAGACCAAGGCTTTGAATTATCTTCAGAAGATGGAGCCAGGAAGCAGCAATGAGGATAAAATTAACCATGTGTCCTGGAATAATTAAATAATTCTCTGACACAGCCCACACATTTTGGCTGCTTCAGGCCTGTTTCATGGCTAGTTCCCTGTGTTCCAATGTCCCTCACTCTGGTCTAAGTTCCTCTGCAACCACAAGCAGATGTTCTCTAGACTAAAATTCAGAACAGAGAAAATAAGTTATATTGAAAGGTTTAAATAACTAGTGGGGTCATTAGCAATCTGCTCAGAGCTGGTGATGCTTTGGAGACCCTTTAAGAGCAAATACATGAGCATGAAATAGGAAGAAGGCATCATTTTATAGATCTAAATATACCACAGACTGTGCTCTTAAAACATCTCTGCACATTCATGGGGAGAAAAGGCAGGGAGAACTGCATGTCTACGTGATTATTTCGTAACAAGTTGTACTCTTGAAAATGCTCATTTGTCATCGAGATGATTTATTGTGTTCTTCACTTGGAGCTATTGTCAGTCAACAAGAGCTTATTTACAACTGTGTCAAATCAAAGTTTTACAGACCTGTCATTTTATCCAGATTATTTTTAGTGCAGGTGTTTTGCTTACACAGAAGGAAGCAGCAATATATTACGATCAAAGAGAACTTGAAAGTCCAGAGTGCCAACACCAGCCCTCCATCAGGTGCTGGCTGACTCATTGGCTTTTAATGTGTAACTAACGACTAGCAATTGAGGTAGCAGTTGATAAGGCTGTCTCACTGAAGTTAACAAAAATGAACAAATGCTGTCCTAAAGAATACTGATGCTGACTTGGTTAATACTGCTGAAGCACCAGAAAATTTGAATAAAAAGGGCAGGGAATGTTATGATCTATTAACATCTCTCTCATTTCTGTGGATTAAATCGCTGCAGACCTACGGGTTCCTTCGCCCGCACTTCCGCGGTGCCGCGCCCGGACCCCGCTACTCCCCTCACAGCCGCTCTGGGCGCCTCGCAGCCCCAGAGGCAGCACGGCAGAGGCGAGGAGCCGCGCGGAGCCGTGCGGAGCGCTCTTTTGTGGAGCGCAGTCCCCGCCGCGCCCCCGCCCGGCTCGCCCCGGCCCGCCCCGGCCCCTGGGCGGCCAAAGCACGGGCGGGGGGGCATAGCCGGGGAAGGAGCCGGGGAAAACATCAATCCCAACTTTCTCACCGTGACGGGGACCGAGCGCTCCCGATGTGTCCCCTCCTGCTGCCCTCCCTGCCAGCCCAGCCTCCCCAGGAGGGCCGTCCGACGGCTCGCCGAGCCAGCTGCCCCCTGTCCCTGGAGGGGGAGAAACCCGAGCAGGGGGGTGCCCCTGGGTACGGTCCCCCTCGGTCCCTGCTGCTCGGGGCCGGGCCGCGGGCAGGGCCGGCTGCGCGGCGGGGCTTGATGCGGCTGCCATGGGGCTCGGGGCTCCCCTCGGACAGTGCCTGCTGCGGGCACTGCTGCTGCTCACCCTCTGCCCCGCCGCCGGCAGCACCTGGATGTGAGTAGCCGGGCCCAGGGTCGGGGTGGGAGGGCTGCGCGGAGCCCGTCCCCTCGTGTCCGTCGGGACCCGGCGCTGACGGGGGGCTGCCTCTGCAGGTGGCTGGGCATCGCCGCCGCCGGCGGGCCTGAGAAGCCGGGCTGCTCCAGCCCTCCGCTGAGCCGCCGGCAGCAGGACCTGTGCGAGCAGAAGCCGGAGCTGGTGCCCGCGATCCGGGAGGGAGCGCGCCTGGGCCTCCAGGAGTGCCGCAGCCAGTTCCGACACGAGCGCTGGGACTGCCGCTCGCCGCCCCCGCCGCCCTCGGGCAGCAGCAGCAGCCCCTCAGCGGCGGTGAGTGACCGCCCCGGAGGGGCCGCGGCCGGCACGGCGGGGAGGGGGCCCGGGGGTGCCCCGGGGCTCTGGGTTTGCGTGGCCAGGAGCCCCGCGGAGCAGCGGCGGGGACCGTCCGTGCGTCCCGTCGGCAGAGCCGGGCAGAACCGGGACGGGCGGTCACCGCAGCCGTCCCGGGAGGCACCGCAGGCACGCGAAATGCACCGAGCCGACGAAACCTGCCCTTGTCTTTGCAACGTTGTTGTTGCTTCTTGCAATTTTCGCGTAGTATCTCCGTGGATGCCACGGCCCGTAGGTAGATCCACTTAACTATGTTGAAATATTGTTGTTCTTAGACTTGCGTTGGTTTTATCCCCTCGTGTCACAGTTACTAAATAAGTGGGCTTATGATGTAGTATTTCGGAAAGGTCACTTGCAGGTAAAAAAGTCTGCTCAGGGCACTAAATACAATATGAAATGCTTTAAAATATATCATATGTGCTCAGTTATGTGGTATTGATCTGCACAGTGAAAGCAAAGCTGCTTTTTTTATTTGCATACAATAATTATGAAAGTGCTGGAATTTCCACTGAAACAAGGATGAGTTTTTTGTATCAAATGTCGCACCAAAGCTTTCCTGCAATTTGCAAGAGTCCTGCAACTTTTTTTTTTAGCTCGCTGGTCACCGATTGTGTGATGAATGTGATTTTAAGTATTGTGGTGCTTCACTTTGTGTTCATGCAATCTTCACTTTGTACTAAAACAGTGTAAAACTCCCAAGCATTAATCATGAAAACATAAAGTGAGGAATAAAGAGTGAGGCGTATTCCAAAAAGGAAAGGGGGAAAAAAAAGACAATGAGAGAAGTTTTCCCCACTGTTTGGAGCCATATGTATGTTAGTCCTTCTGTTCAACGGGAAGGACTGTTCCTGAAGACCCATAAATGAGTGGCACTGCTGCCCCACAAAGCTTCACTAGTGTGTACTGTGGAAGCCTTTTGTGGTGGTAGCAGCACCACAAACTAATTCAAACAGGACAAACAAACAGGAATTTTCCTGCCCCATGAGCAGGAACTTGGGAGACTGGAAATAAATCGTTTTCACAACAGTGAAAATTGGCCCATTTCAGTAAAATTTCAGCTACTTTTATTGACCACTCATTGATATTCAACTTGCTTAGTGTATGCCTTGCTTAACATACTACAAAGCTACGTGCCACATTATGCCAGAAGTTTCAGAGAATGGGACAGGTGTAACAAGCCCGGGAAGGTCCCTCCATGATTCTTCTGAGATAGATTCTAACAAGTAAGGCCTTTCATGCTGCTGTCTTTCCCATGGCCAGCTTATTCTAGGAAAAATGGTGTAAGTATCTTCATGCCATCCTGATTTCTGCCTGGTTTAAGATTTCTGGGGCTCTTTGCAACCTTTGTGAATTAGAATAACATCAATGTTTGCTAAATCTAGCATGAGGTAAGTTTTGGCCCTGTATCAAAGTAACCTGGGATCATGACAGCTTCTCTGAGATTTAAACTGACCTTTTCTTCTTCAAATCAATACGAGTAGTGAAAAGCAGGGTGGAGAGTAAGGGATTTGGAGTGTAGTTAGTTATGGGTTTGATTTTTTTATTTATTATTTGGCTTGAAAATTTCTGCGGCAAATAAAATTCCTAATCAGATTTAGGAAGGAGTTACCAAAAATTGCATGGTACAAGTAGCGAGAGACAGCACCATTAATAGCATGGTCATATCAAGAAGTACTGAAGTCATTTTGGGGTACGAACATCCACTGCTTTGAACAAGGTAACACTGCAGACCAAGCCGTGATGGCTTTAAACTTGTCAGCTGTGATGACTTTGAACTTTTAATCATCATCTGGCTTGCGAAGTGCCTGTCTGTAGCCCAGCCAGGGAGGCGCTCAGAGGGAGCTGCGGAGTAATGTGTCCACGCCTTGCTGTGCAGGCACGAAGGAGACCGCCTTCATCTCGGCGGTGACGGCGGCGGGGCTGGTGCACGCTGTGACGCGGTCGTGCAGTGAGGGGAACATGACCGAGTGCTCCTGCGATGTCACCCTGCGGCACGGCGGCTCGGCCAGCGAGGGCTGGCACTGGGGCGGCTGCTCGGACGATATCCACTACGGAATGGCCTTCAGCAGAAAGTTCCTGAACGTGCCTTTCAAGAACATAACAGGCAAGAGCGGGAGCGGGCTGGCGGCAATGAACCTGCACAACAACGAGGCTGGGAGGCAGGTAGGTGTCACTCAGATGCGGCAGCAGCTGCTCCATCACCTTCATTGACAAAATGGCATCAGCCAAAGGAGGCAGGTCCTTGGCTGCAGGTATTCGTGGGGCCGGTGGCGAGAACAGCAGTAACATCACCAAAGAAAGCATTCACAAACTCAGAATCAGAGCTGGTTTTAATCAACTAATCTCTGTATGTTAAAATAAAATCCACAAAGTAAGTAATAGATTTGCAGTGTTTAAATAGTAAATTTATCTTAATTAAATATTTGATGTTCAGCTGTGAACTTGAAATAATCCTGTTATCAGCACAATACGATTTTTGTCACTGACTATTCTGTTACTATCATGACCTGCATTTTTAATTCTCTCTAATACTGAATGAGAAGGCCAGCTGGACACAAGGCCTCACTACTCATTCACAGCCTGCAGTCCACACCTGAGAGTGCAAGTTTAACATTGTTCAGAGGGGAAATAAAGAGCCAATATTTTCTTAAAAAACATGGGCTAGAAATGACACCTTCAAAGTAGCTCATTGGTTAGGACATGCATTAATGAAGTGAAAGATCACTGACTTTGGATGGCTTTTTTTCAGCCCAAAGAACTTCCAGCCCTGGGTTGCTGAGAAAAACTGTGTGTTTGGGTGTGTGATGGATTCTCCTCCCTGTCCTGCAGAGGATTTAAAATGGGGGCAGAAATAGCCTATACAGGGAGATGTAAGCCTGTAATCTAGTCTTGGAGCTTACATCTGGAATGGCAGAGATTTGGATTCTTACTTTTCCTTTAAGTCTACTTTCTCTGCTTTACCTTGGAGTTTTTATCTTTAATGGCTCTCTCTGGGCCCATATTACTTTGAATCTGTTCTGCTCAGTGACACAGCTTTAACTAAAGGAAAAAAAAAATGGAAAACTTCTGGTTTTGACTGCACATATTGATGGACTCTGATGTGACTCTGGAATTTCCTGTACTGGAAGCAACATCAGTGGGTTTTACTGTAATCAACTTTTCTATCTGACATAGACAAGAAATAGCCATAGTAAGTCATTATAAGAGCCATGGTGGTATAACTAAAAATTACTTTAATTTGAAGTCATTTTTACAGGTAATATGTGTTATTTCATTTAAGCTATGTAGTTGGAAAAGCAGAAAGTCTTTCAGGATCCATCCAACCCAAACCATTCCATGATTCCATGGTACTGTGACATAGACCCTTTTTATAACTGAAGTAGATGAAGCAAACTTTAAACCTAAGTAAAAGCTGAGAACAGTTACTGTGAGTTTAATTAGATGGCAGTCAGCTAAATCATCTCCAAGGAAGGGTGATTGGTATCTTGTAGTACCCAAACAGAAGATTAAATTATTATTTCCTTGAGGAAAGAGCAAAGGATTGTTTATCATGTTTGTAGAGTGAGATAGTTAAGGAAGAAATATATAGTCAGCTTCCATGCATAAATATTTTGTAATTTAATGGCAAAATGTACGATAAAGCAAATATTTTGATCATTGTCCAGAATGAAAAGGAATGTTTATTCTTGGTACTTGGGATTTCTAGCAGTAAGATTATCTGAAGTAAAGTTTAGCATAATTCTTCCTTTTTGTATTTTCAAATCTTAACTAGGAGATGCTGGAAAACGTTGACCATCATGTTTTGGGGCTTACAAGAAGGATGTTTTGATATCTTATGAACTTTTGTAATAAATACTATCATGCTCCTGGTTTGGTGTCTTGTGGGAGCAGTCTTCCAGGGACAATACTTCTGTGTTTGTTTGGAGTTAGTAACAGTAATGGTATGTGCAGAATTCTCTTGTTTCTCTCCTATTTCAGTACAAAATGTTATTTTACGCTTCCACATCTCATAGTTATCATATCAACATATAAAAAATTTAAAACTGTTTGTGTCTTTTGAGTTGTCCACTAATCTGACTCTCAGAAGATTCAGATTGCATCCTTATTCTGCCACAAGATAAACATGTCACATCTTTTAGCACAGCAATGTCCAGTGTACTTAGATGTGCATATGTGAGTTGGGCTCTTCTGCTCCTTGTACAAAAGGATGTGGGGCACTATGGGTTGACTGTCGTTGTATTAGTATTATTTTACTGCTGGAAAAATTCTGTTCACTTTTCCACTTGTGGACAGTTATTTGAGGTGGGACTTGTGTTCTCACACTGAAAAAGCCTGGCTCATCGGAGAGTTTGTTTTTACTGATACTTGTGGATTGGTAAGAGACTCACCAACAGTTTGGAACTGTTCTTAAGTGCTGCACCTTTGGTAGGACATGTGCTTGTCTTCTTTAATAATCATATTAGTTCTAGCAGTGGCTGAAATTGGAACATTAGATTACAGGCACTGGTTCCTGTTACAAGTACTGGCAGTCCTTGTCTCACAGCTGAGAACAGTGCCTGCAAACAGAAAGCTTAACTTGGAGGTGTTAAGCATTAACTGGCATTAGAGGGTATGCAAACTGTGATTCCATTGACACTCTGCTGCAAATCAGTCTCTGCTTTCTGCCCCATCTGTCTGTTCTAGCCACAGATTCCCACACTGTGCTGCTCCCGCTGTTAATTGCATTGGATCAGTGAAAGGAAGACAGTTTAAAAATTATCTTTCTCTCAGGTTTCATTTTAAAATAGAGCAGTGTCAATCCCTGTTCATCACTTAACCCTGCACTCTTGGGCATGTTGTACCAGCAAGGCTGAGTGGCAACAGGGGCAGGAGGAACTGCTCACATAGGCTTGCGGCTGACCACAACCCTTGTGGACCCAGCTCAGTTCCACACTGATAATTTCTCACAAGCTGTCAGTCAGTTCCATTACCCACCTAAGAAAGCCTGTCCCAGCTTGCTCAGAATGACACATCCATCCACTAGATTTCTGTAACTGTGCTCCTCTGAAGCTCTCCATGGAATTTTGTTTCCTAGGAAGAATCCTGTCACTCTTTCATGAATAACTGAACAGATTCACCATATGAATCTAAAGTGGGAAGCAGAACACTGGTTGTGGAGTCAGTCTGGAAGTCGTGGTCCCAGTAACTCTGCAGTCACTATGCTCTGCTGAGACACAGTTCTGTGCTGTGTCCCACCTGAAGGCCATGCTGGCTCTATAGGCACCATCTTAGGAGAAGATGCCTAATCCCAAATTTTGCCAGATGTTCAATTATGGGAGCTTTTTCATTGAGGTTCATGTGGCAGACTGAGATGCAGTAGCATGTTCTGTGATCAGACAAAGCAAAACGTCACCTCCCTGTGCTGTCAACTTAAAGTATATTAGAGTCCAGGCTGAAAATTTGCCCATCCTAGCAGCTGGGAAGCAAGACACTGAAACACATTTGTAGTTCTTGCATTCATCTGCTCACCTGTACACTGCTAATATACACTGCATTTTTACATTTTTATGTTTTTATATCAGTCTTAGACTTCAACATCAGTTTCTGCTCCTGTTTTGAAACTCTGTCTCCCTCTATTTTTGTTTAATTCATCCTCAGAGAAAGACTCTGAGTGTCATCTGCTGGGCTACTTGCCCACACGGAAGTAACTCACCCTTAGCATGTCCAGATCTTCTTCTGACAATTTCTGGATCCTTCTTCCCTTAGTAAGTACCTTATCATAGTGCAGTGGAAACAAGGATTACATCTGTAACCTTATGAATCTAGTAGCACAACATGATCTAAAACTACTTTGAAATTCCTGTTACTTGACAAAAATAGCTAATCATTCAAAGCTGGAAATCCTCTAATTCAAAGCTATCAAATCCTGTCTCTTTTTAAGTTGTGTATAAAATTTATCTTTTGATATTGTGTTTCTCTTTTCCTTCGCATTTTTATTAGGTCATCAGTCTTCTGACAGACTTTTTGTCCTTGGATTTTAAATTCTCATCTGCCTCAATCACTGTTACATCTTAATGATTAATATTCTGACTACCCAGTGATTTCGTTATTGACAGATTCTTGAGATATGAGCACAAGGTCAAGTCTGTCTATTAAAGAGAAACTAGTCTGTGTAAAAGAGATGGTAAGTATCTACCAGTATTAACTAGCAGTTGATATGCCACCAGAAGAGTCCGTGTGCGCTTTTGGGTGAGAGTTTTCTTGTTACAGTGTTCTTGTTTCTTCCAATAGTGCAGAAAATTATCTAGCTGTAAAAGCAGCCCACAGCATGTGGAAGTATCTCCTGTACAGGTGCATCTCTTTGCCAGGTTTTTAGTTTGAAAAGGCTAATGGCTGTTCTAGGTCAGGGCATATGCCTGCTCTTTCTTGCTAATGTTTTTTGTGAATGTCTTGCATATTTGGCTTCCATAGTAGCCTCCACAAACAAATTGGTCCTGTTTATTCACCAAAGATGTGACTCCAAGCAAACACCTGGGTCATGTATTTTGTAAATGTTTGTAGAGTTTTATGCAAATGCCAGCTCAAGATTGTGTCAATACCTTTGGGCCAGAATGTGCCAGGAGGCCTTCAATGCCCACTGAAACCAATGGAGTAACCATGCTGGACCCATCCCAAACTTCAATGACCACAGTCACCATGATGAAAAGTCCCAGTTCAGCACATAGATTAGAAACAGCTCATTTGATTTGCTGTATGCCTTGACTGGTTTTGGAATTTTGAGGATGACATTTGTGCTGCCTGAGCTACCAATATGGAGTCTGGGACTTGAGTTTCTTTCTGGTCCTGAAGAGGGCCAGTGGGGCTTGGTAGGATTTCAGGTCTCACTGCAGAATCAAGGCTTAGGAACTGGCACAAATAAATCTGCTTTCTCAGGGGCAACCAGAGGAAATTGTCAGACTTGTCTTTGGTTTTTTAAATTCAGTTTGAGAAAGACATAGATTGACAGCAGTTAGTATTTCTGGAGGCTGTGGGATAGGCAAAGGCTTAGGATGAAATTTAATAAACATCATGTAGTTGCAGTGTTGGGTTTTTGGGTTTGGTTTGTTTTGGTTTTTTTTCCCCATGTTTTGGTAAAAGTGGTTCCTCCAAAGAGGATTCATTTGCATATGCATTGGCCTTGATGCATGAGAACTTTCAAGACAAACTCACTATGAGTTAATTTAAAATCCACACTTACTGTTAAATTTCCCAATAGCTTTGGTTGGAAAATTTAAAATGGGGGGGAAGCTTAGTAAAATGGAAGATAGAAACATGAACTTTCCACACTACTAACCAGTGGCCCATATAAGTCTACAGGATGGCTCCAGAAGGTACATTAATGCAAATGAAAAACAACCCAAGATTTATGATATCTTGTGCTACATCTGTACATGTGTGATTTTTCAGTGCCTTTTTTAAACTCTAATTGAGGGTTGTCACAAGACTAATTGTATGATTTTATACTATGATTATTAGATGTTAGAGAAGGAAGTATTGTATTGATTGTCTCCTGAGTGTTTGAGTCAGTCTCAAGATAAAGATATAAAGGAAGTTACTGCTTGTTTACAGATTCCAGTTATTTGAGGCCTGACATCCTATAAACTGAGCCAAAATTGTTGTGGGTTACAAAAGCTTAACACAGGCCTCAGATTCTCATTGTTGGTAGACAGTTACTGTTCAGCCCTTTCTTTTGCATGGGCTTAGGAAAGTAACTTAACTTAGAGTATTTTAGTGTTGGCAATAACTCTGGAAACCTTGGTAAAACATTGACAGTTACAAAGTAATATGAATGCAACTATCTATGTGTGTTAAATAGAGCCATTATGAAACTGGAAACACTAGAAACCCATACTAGAACTAATATGTCTAAGTCAAAAGAACAGGGCTTAAGACTGTAAGTGAGAAGCACCTGAGATTTACTACAGAATACCTGAGCCGAAGACACCTCTGATAAGCCGTGGTGGGTCTTTTGCTAGACTTTCTGTGAAGCTCAGAGAGGTGGGCATCCTCCTGCTCTTCCAACAGAGCTTGCCCTGAGGCGCCTCCTCCTGCGCTGCTTGGGGTGCTGAGCCACACTGGTAGCCCAGGCACTGTTGTGTGACCCCAGCCATTCCTGTGGCCTTAGGTACAAACTGCGTTGTGAATGTTTAGTCATCTTCATGGTGGCTGTAAAGTACCCTTAAAAGGCAACGTAACTGGGCACTTACTTGCCCAGTAAGTGTCTTCCAGCATAGGAAGGGTGCCATGACCTGCCCTATCCCTGCCTTGCCCTTCTGCTACTCCCCACTAGACCCTTTCACTCACAAGAGCCCTTTGCATTCCAGCAGTGGGAGGAGAAACAAAGGATGTGTCATTTCAGGTATTCCGGATCCTCCAGAATGAAAACCGTCCAGAAATCACAGCTCTCACCGTTGTGATCAATATAGCTACATTGTGGCCAGTGCAAACTGCAAATGAAGAGCACATCTGAAGATCATGCCTCCCCCATCATAGTGGGGGTCCAGGACTGGACACCTGGTTCTTAACATGTGCTCTGACTTCCCCGTTATGGAAATGGCAGTGGCAGCTGTAATATTAAATACTTTGAGACCTCTGTCTTACTCATGTCAGGCAGCATTCCTGATGAATGAAAAACCACATCCAAATGTTGTTCTCCCTTTGTTTTCAGGCTGTAGCGAAGCTGATGTCTGCGGATTGCCGTTGTCATGGTGTTTCTGGGTCCTGTGCTGTGAAAACTTGCTGGAAAACTATGTCATCCTTTGAAAAGATTGGCCGTTTTTTAAAGGATAAGTATGAAAACAGCATACAGATATCAGACAGACTGAAAAAAAAGCTACGCAGGAAAGAGAAAAGCCAGAGAAAGATACCAATTGGGAAAGAGGACCTGCTGTATGTGAACAAATCACCCAATTACTGTGTCGAAGATCAAAAATTGGGGATCCCTGGCACTCAGGGAAGAGAATGTAACCGCACCTCACAGGGACCTGAGGGCTGTAACCTGCTGTGCTGTGGGCGTGGGTACAACACCCACGTTGTCCGGCACGTGGAGAGGTGCGAGTGCAAGTTTGTCTGGTGCTGCTACGTGCGCTGCAGGAGGTGCGAGACCATGACCGACGTACACACCTGCAAGTAAGATGGAGTACAGGAAACACGGCCAAACCATCCACCCTGTGTGGTGCACACAGCTGCAATCACTGACACCACGTGGGATTTCAGAGGGATCGGCCTCAGGGGGGGCACAGGTACTGCCACACAACGGGTAGCCCAAGCATGCTGCGAGCGAAACGACAGCTGAGTAAACATCAGACTGCAGGCAGGGACAGCTTAAACAGCAAAAAGGACTCCTGATGACACATTTGAATGTGTCACTCCATGAGCAGGGACAGATGCAAAACTTTTCAAGTATTAAACAGACACAATGTCCTGAAGATCCATGTCGTGGGTAGGTACAGTGGAGAAATCTCAAGATCTCATTAGCCAGAGACTGAAGAGTTAAGAGAGTTTGTATGACGCATTAGATACAGTCCTTATGTCTATGCTTTTAAAACTGGGACTCGATGGATCCACTAGACAATTCCTTTCTGCAGACTTCAGAAAAACCCACAAAGATAGGGAAAGGGTTCAGCTGTTGACCACGAAGCATTTGCTTTGCAGCTGTTCAGAAAACTGCCTTCTGCACAATGTGCAGAAAAGCATCTGGAACTGAGGAACGTGTGTGACTGCACAGAGCTCAGTAGTGTCTGCCTGGAAAAGGAGGGTCAAGCTGTGCCTTGGGAGAGAGGCAGGAGCACAGCTTGGTGAATGTGAGCTGGGCACCAAATAGCAACCTCGGGATTTTTAACATGTTGTCCTTCAGACACACAAGGGACAGGTTTGAGAAGGGACAGAAATACAGTTTGATATTTGAAGGAAATAAAACCCTCTGCAGGCATTTCCTGAGTATCTGAGCACACATTTTGCAAGTCAGCTGGCTGTCACCCTACTCTTGAATTCTATGCAATAACTTGCCACGTTCAACCATCTCACTGATGATTCACCATCATTATCAAAATCAACCACATGAGATTTAGCCCAAAGGAATCTGCCATAAAGCAAATGATTTTATAAAACATATTTTCTTTATGGAATCAGCAGCTAGAATTTTTCATTAGGTTGCATCCTCAGTAAGTTCAATGCACAATGTAATTTATGGATTGGCTCACACCACTAAAATATCTAAACTGTTAATGATAACATTTTCTCTGCCTCCATATGTTGGCTTAATTTTATTTTAAATCTGTGACAGGTTGGTTGTTTATTTTTATGCAGCGATTTAGTGCCTGGCTTAAAAAGCATCAAGTGAAAGGATTACTGTTGTTTAATTGTGCAAAGAACTGTTTTTGATAAGACAAGAAAGTTTATATTTTGTAAATATTTAAATTATGCAAGTTATGTAAAAGGTTTCCAAAACTAATGTGATAAGACTACAGCCCTTGAGATTAGTTGGTTAGATATTTGT
This sequence comes from Chaetops frenatus, assembly GCA_013400775.1. Lineage (NCBI taxonomy): Eukaryota > Metazoa > Chordata > Aves > Passeriformes > Picathartidae > Chaetops > Chaetops frenatus. The sequence continues at coordinate 116 of VZTR01027782.1, read as the reverse complement.
TAATATTGTAGTAGCCTTTAATTGATTTTTATTTGCATGTGCTGGGGGAAATTAGAGAGCTGCATAAATGGTAGGGTTTTTTACCGTCAAGGTGGTTATAACTATTGCAGTTAATA
>VZTR01027781.1:217688-229663 GCA_013400775.1 Chaetops frenatus | reverse complement strand
TGTTTCTCACTTCAGCATGTTCAAGCTCCTCTTTTTAACACATACAGGAAAGGTTCTTTCTCCCTTCTGGAGAAATATGTAAGCATTTCCCAACATTTTGACCAGATCCATGCACTGAAATTAATACATTAGTATTTAATATAATTTTATTATATTAAATACTAATGGCTGCCAATGAAGAAAAATATAAAACCTGTCCATGTTTTGTCTGCATGGAATGAGACTAAAGACATGGACAAGACCCTCTAATTTGTGTGAGGCTTGTAGTGGCAGGGGATCCTGAAGGAGAATAGTCAATAATAAACTATTTGATAATAAAAGAAATTAGGGTTTTTTTTTCATCTTTACTAGGTTTGTGCTGAGCATTAGCAGGCATTGATTAATACAGACAAGCTGCAGACAAGGATACAGTATTAAAGATGATGTTTCCTTAGCAACAATATTGGATGAAAATCCAAGAATACATTCATGTGACTACTCCTGAGCCTCATAAAACTAGGGCACCAGTAAAAACACACAAAAGAATACTGCAGTGAAATAACAGCATCTCAGACATCTATTAATTAAGAGTTAATTTCAAGTGTGAAATTTTTTCTATGCTTAAATAAAGCAAAATATTTTCATTGTATGTTTACAGACATTTTACATACAGCTGAGAATATTTTCTTATTTGCTGTCATTTATCTGTATTTCCCAGAAAGAATAATAAGTGAAGGTACAAACCATTTCTGTCAGACTATTTAAGATCTTAAAGAAGAAAGAGCTGTCATCAGCAAACATCTCTCATCAAAGTTTAAACGGATCAAGTCAGAGCACTCTTATTTTCCATAGACAAAACAAAGCAGAACTCATTATGGAGCACCACTACTGGCCTTCCATGTAGTTCTTGCCCCAGCACCAATAATGTCAAATATGGCTTTCTGAGGATTCCTTAAATGGCACAAGCATCCAACTGCAAAGTAAGAGAGTCTGAAGTGGAGACAGGAACGGTGAACTCAAACTGCACCTTGCTTACTCCCAGCTGCAATTTATCTCATTAGCATTCCATATTTTTCCCTCTTGGTTCTGAATGCTTTTAGATTAACAAGAAAAATTTAAAGAGAACTCTACAGATTGCTTTGGGCTTCTATTTGTTCCTGAACTCCAAGGAGGGGGCGAAAAAAAGAAACCAGATGTGCTTCAAAAAAGAAGGATAGAGTTAGAGAGTGAGTAAAACAACACTGATGCAAAGTTTCCAACTCATTGAATATGATAACTGAGTAAAAGATCCTGGGAACTATATGCCCCTTTGTGAAGATGTCCATTTTTGCCTTGCATTGTCATATCCTCCACTGCTGAGGAAGGGATTGGCTTCAGCTTTCTAGTAAGTTATCATCTCTAGAAAACTGATTAAAAATAAAGATATTCCCCTTCTTTTCAAATATGAATGATTCTGCCATTGCCAATAGGAGAACTCATGGTTTGATTGAGTGGGGTTGCTGGATTTTTACAAATTCTACATGGCCTTGACAATTTATTCACCAGATTTTTCACAATCTGAGGAAAACAATTTCTTTTCTAATATGCCACTTGAAAAATAAGACAGCTAAATTACTTACATGTTCCTAGCTAAAATATCTTCTCACATGAAAGTTAGAAATACCATATACTCCACAATAATTTGGGGATAAATTTGCTAAGATGAGGTCCTGTTATTCTTTAATAGCTATTCATATTAAAGAACTGGTGGTACAACAGTGGGACATACTAGAGCCTGAAGGTACCTAGGAATCCCACCTAAAAAAATATCCAACTGCCTTCTTTCCTCACAGGACAATGCACAAACTTAAGACTGATTATTTAAACCATTATTACATATGAAGCATCCAAGAACAAGCAGCAAGGAAACAAAACAAACAAACAAACAAACAAACAAACAAAAAGAGGAAACCAGAAGTGCAAGATCTGCAAAGAGAAGAGGGTGCAGTCAGCTGTCAGTAACTTAGGAGGGGGGCAATACAGCTGTTCAGCTCCTTTGGGTCACTAGATTTGATGACTCAGAAGAGATCCCTTAACAAATCAGGAAGTACTGGTAAATTATTTGGTTAGGATTTGTCAGCCACGAAGTTAGAAAGCAGTCCTTTCACTCCTGAACACATGTGGTGAAAAGCATGCAAACCTACAAAATTATCACAGATTAAAAAACCAACAGAGTTTAAAATTCAAGTGGAAACACTGGTTTCCCATTCTAGCCAGTTGATAAGATATGAAACTACTTTGGTAAAGATTATCATGTCATAGCCACTTAATTATGGGGAAACTGAGACAAGCATGGCTATGAAATGTGAACAGAATTTATTTCAATTTTTTTAAATTAAATTCAGTATAGAAAGTGAAACTGAATGGCAAAACTTCTTATCACATTTAAAATTATGCATTTTTCAGTGCACAAAGACTCATTCCATTGCTGAGTTAGAAATCTACAGAATAAATTATTTAAGGTCAAAGAAGCATTTACTCCAAACTTTTTAGCCAAGACCATTTCAAAAGTTGCGTCTCAAAAAAAAGGTTATTTTAGATGCTTCTGATTGTACAAGTTAAGTAAATAAACTTGCTTGACATACAAAATTTTCTTGTTTCTAAATCTTTTACTACTACTAAAACCCTTTGAACAACCCTTTACCCAGTCATTAGGATTTGCTTCTTCTCTACAAGATTTAGAACAGTTTTTAACCACTAGATTAATCTTCCATTTATTATTTTTAAAATTTGTACTAGGTCACCTAACATCACATAGAAAAAAATCACAGAATGTACAATTTTCTTTCATATTTCTGAACAAGTATATTAAATAGCAATTCAGTCTTTTCTCCTATGGGACATATTAATTAAAATCTCTGAATGTGCAAAAACTTATCATCTGAATAGTGGAGTCACAGAATAATTAGTGACAATTTTTGAAAGGCTCTTCTTTTATACAGAAAGGTTATCCTGACAAAATTAGCAGTTGGCCAGTGTAAGGAATGGTGGGAAGAAGGCAGTGGCAGAGCTGCTATTGAAAGAAGCTGAGATAAGCACAATATTCATTCTGTGCTTCAACTGACTATTTCATTACCAACCAAAGAAGGTTTAGAGCAGAAGAGAACACTGTCTTGCCAGCCCTAGAGCCTGCAGATACACTAGATTTCTTCAGGAGTTCTTGAGTATATCAGGCCTACAGGCAGGTGTCCTCTGTGTTTTCCTACAGAAAAAAGTCAAGGGTATCTCTAACACTTGCCTCAAATTTATCATCCCAGCATCTAACTTTGCACCCAGAAAAGTGAAAGGAACCAGGATACCACTTAAAATTGGGACAACACCTATAGAAAGAAGCTACTAAAATTCTGTAGAGGCCACAAAAGTATTTACACAAAAGACCATCTCCTAAAAAAACCAAAATCCCCACATGTACCAGAACCATAAAAAAAAACAGGAAAGAAGCATAGGAAATCTAGAGAATATTAAAGGGACTCAGAAGTCAACATGTAGTTGGTAGGCAATGAAAGATGTCACCCATGTGGGCTCACAACCTTAATTATTGAAAACCAATAAAAAGGAGAAGATGGATAAAGAGCATTCATGTGTAGCACTTTCAAGAAAATTCAAATCTTCTGCTTAAAAATTATCTTTATCTCAAGAAGACTGATCCAGTTGACTAATCCCAATGAGGAATGTAATGTAATGTAATACTCATTCTCATAAGCAAATTCTGTAACCTGCAAAAGACAAAATCATGATTATTTATAAATTATTACTGATTAATGTTTCATAGGCTATTCATTTTTGTGGTAGAAATTTATATGGCAGAAGAAACAGCAATTTAAAGAAACAGTAAACAAAAGAGGAAATTGCAACTAAAAAACACAAATACCATCTAATACACAACCTTGATCTAAAAAAAAACCCCCAAACCAAACATTTAGCAGTTCTTCAAATATTCCTTTTATTTCCCCAAGTACTCCAGAAGGCTATTTCATTTAAAATGTCACACTAGCCACAATAAATCTTCAGGCAATTTCCAAATGCTGTCAGATGCCTTGCCTTGATCTAAGCTAAAGCATCATTCACCTTGCTTGCTCTTTTAGAGGGATTATAAGCAGGGAACAGGGATGAGCATAGTTCTAAAAGTCAGGAGAAGGTTTATGCTGTTGTCAGCTAACCAAAACATAGAATTAATCCACTCATTCTTCATGCAAGCTGTCTTGATAAAATGGAGACATCTAACCACCACGACTAAAATGCATCATTTTTTTAAAGTGATTTTTACCTTTAAAAACATTTTTGGTTTTTTTCCCCAACAGCATGTATATATAATATTTGCATGCACCTCTATTACAGTCTGACATTTACAGCAGCTTTTCTCTTGAAATAAGTTACCCAACGGTTCAGAAAATTGAAGGGTCACTGTTATTTTTAAAATATCCAACTAGGTTTAGTCACAAGAAATGTACCACATAAATAGAAAGAATCAAAGGAAAAATACTCTTTTAGAACATTGTTATAAAAATATGTCATATCTACAAATTTCATTCTCAGTTGTGGTAAAGTAAAAAATACATTAAGTAATCAAGAGTGAAATATATGAGCTAGAGGTGAGAACACAATGATTTTGATGTAACTATGAGCAATTTCTAAATTACTTTCTTCTTAGACACATTTTCTTTATTATTAGGTCTGGTCCTTTGCCTCAGGTTTGTTTCTTTCCTTTCAGTTGAATTTTTTACCTGAATCAAGCATTTTATTTACGTGTAATTTTATGCCAAATATCTTATCAATATACTTCATATGAAGCCAAAGGAAGTTTAAGATGTAATACTTCGTATAATCAACATAGTGTAAAAGGTAAATGAAAGACATCCCTAAATGTAATCAGCCACCAATCTGGCTAAACCATCATTGAAAGTACTCTGCAGGCACCTTTAAAGCTGATCATTTTGTTCAAACTGTTGTTTTTCCCTCCAGTTACGCCACTCAATCTCTGTACACGTTTCTCTCGATTCTTAAATTCAAACCCCAAAAAAAGGAGCCTCTAAAAATATTTATCAAAGAGGACCCAATGAATATTTGAGCAATTAGAAGTTGGACATTGCTGTTAGACTAGAAGGGTTGGTTTCGGGATGGGTTTTTGGGGTTGGGTTTTTTTATTTTTTGGGGGTTTTTTGCTAAAATGATGTATGCTTTTCAAGCAAAAGAATCCAACTGACCTTTGCATACAGTTACAGTCTTGACCCATCCTGTCTGCAGCCCAAAGCAATAGACAGTACAAAGGAACTCCTCTGAAAAAACTTGGACAATCAAGCAGTGAAATGAAATTAGAAATCTATGAAAAATGGTTGGAAGGATTGCTCACAGTACTTTCTGAAGTAATCTCTGAATACCAAGGGCTTTCATAGAAGAATAAGCATCAGGCATCATCTTACAGAACTTACTCAAAAGAAAAGGAGTTCAGCAGGAAGCTTCTAACAGTAATGAGGATTCCCAGTTAAAGGAAAGTCTTTTGCAACTAGGCTGAGGACAGCTACTCCGAAGAAAAGATACAGTATTTGTTTAGAAATGTAATAATGCAGATATCTTCTAGCAGCTAGGTAAAATAACAAGGAAAACTGCTTTTCTGACAGAAGTGGTCTCACAAAGACATCTTGCTTTAAATGCAGAGTGGTAGTGGCGTTATCAGATGGTGCACACACTGGAGTTCTTTGTGGTTTCTATCTTTTGCAATATAAAACTGATAAGTATCATAAGCCTGGCTTGAAAATCCAATCATAGCGTTTGCTACCAAGAGTTAAGGCAATCTTGACTGATTCTGTCCTTTTTTGTGCAAATCAAGCACTGCATTTTCAAAGTCTATTATGATGGCAATAGCTACAACAGCAATGCAAATACTGATACTGGGTATTTCTTGTAGAAATGGAAGTCTTTTGTTGCCACTGGAGTAATCAGAGCAATCTGTGCCCTAATGAAAGTAATTTGTATGTATCTATAATATTCTGTTTGGTGCTTCACTGTTGCACCAGAGGAAAATCATACTACACCAGGTGACACACCAGAATCTCACTGGGCAAAAAATCTTCACTATATGTATTTTGAAGAGAATATTCAATACCATCTAGGTTAAACATTCAACCAAATTATTAAGATGGTTATGGGAGCTTTCACACTCTGCAACCTAAGTTCAAGGAAAATTACAGCTTTATTTTTCTTTTCAAGGTATTTCAAGCGCTCAGTAGCTTTGTTTACCATGTCAACATAGCAAAATCAGTAGTTTATTTCAAGTCAAATAAATATACTGGAAATAAACCAATTTCCTTGATCATAATATAATAGCATTATCAATTTTAATGTGAGCATATGACTAATCTTTATCAGTACAGATTAGACACCTTTGCCACTTTTATGAATAATAAATAATTTTTCCTTTAAAGTTGTTGATGTTAAACAAAAATGCTATCTTAAATCACAAATACAACTCTCTAAGTTGTGTAATAATATTTTGAAAAACTAGGTAAGCTACATCTTGAAGTAAAAAAAAAATAACACCTTGAGATACTATAAAAGGTAAGACTAAATTCTATGGATTTTTTAGCTTAATGTCAGTGTCAGCTTCAAAAAACCCAAAATGCAGATGACATAAAACTAGAAACATCTTTTTGTAATTATTTCAGGTTCTGTTTCAAGCACACATCTTTTTAAAAAAAGCCTAGAATGCTTGTGTTACTAATTACAGTAAAATCTAAGCTGATTTTTTGATATGTCATACAGAACATGTACACTACGGTTTTCAATCTAAAACAAGAGAGGGATAAAAAAATCAACAGTTCCATTTTATTGAAACATGCTAAATTACTGCCTATCACTACCATAGTAACACTGCAAACACAGTAAGTTAACTCCATAATGCTGTTAAAAAAAAAAAATCAACCAGGAACATAATCTACTTTCCTCCCTATATCAAGGGAATGACTAACAAATGGAACCACTGAAAACATAGGCAAGCAGAAACATAACTTCTTTGACTGCAGTTTGGAGAAACTAAAAGATTAGGGCAGACCTCAAAATTTCTGCATAAATATTCAAAATTTTTAGGAATCAAACATTATTAAGCCTTGGTTACATTTCCTGTTCTTAGACACTGTCCTAGAGCCTCATGTTGTTGCAATACTTCTGAGAAAAAGACCCACATACCAAATCAAGAAAAGCATTTTCTACAGCACCAAGACATTTTCCCATTTAAGTATTGACCTGACCTCACCCTGCCTGTGAGAGTTGACAGAATCAGATCAGAAGGGGATGTGACTGCTGGCTATGAAAAGCACAATACATGAAGGCAAGTTCCTAAGCCTGTAGCTCCTTGCTGAGTTGATCTACTTCAATCAACCTTCTAGTATGTTTTAAATGTTCCGTTCTGGTTGGATACTTTTGATATTTCTATTTGTGTAGTTTTAATTAGGAAAAATAAAGTTTTCAATGATATGCAGGTCTATTAAACAACATGCTAATTCTAGTCTCACTTCAAACTGAATCCAGGAAAGTTTTTATTCTGTATTCCTAAAATATTTTCATTTTATGAAACCAAAACAAAGAAAAAAATTTTTTAAAAGATGATGTACAAAACCGTCGGTAAAAAAAAAATTTGTAATGAAGATAAATTTGTCATGAAATAAATCCCTCAAAAAACATCTTTCAGACAGTATAATGTGTTCCAGAACAGGCCTAGGACTACCCAGAAAACTTTGTTTTCCTCAGGGAGAAGGCACATCACTGTCTTTCATCTTTCCCCCTGATCTGTCTAAGATATGAACCCAAATCTCCTCTGCAGACTTTTACACATTTGACAATTTGAGACCACTTAGCATGAAAAGCTGGAAAGAACTTAACTGGGACTTTGTCCTTGTGAATCACAGGATAAAATGGTCAGCAGGGTAATTATCTCACCTTGTCCTAGCAATTCCTTCTGCTCTAAGAAATGCCATTTTGACAGATAGACAAAAGATACTGAAGCTATAGGCTTATAGGAGGACTGCTTAGTTTAAGTATGACATAATTTAGGCTCTATTTAAGTCATGACTTCTTTCATGGAGGGTAATTAACCGAGTATGCTCAAAAAGATCACCTGGAGATGATAAAGTGAGTCGATTGATTGATCTTTAGTACAAACAAAAACAACATGACACCATATACGCCCAAAGAATGAGCTAAGGAGATGATGTGATTTTTCAGCTGGAAATATAAAAATTTCTGGGGAAAAAGAGAAATCAATTCCTCAAAACACATTCAGAAAAGAAAAATGCCTTAACGGCTTATTAACAAAGTACAATAGCTTGGCGAATTAACCTGCTCAAGTGATTTGGGTGGCTGTAATTGACCTCTCAGAATGGTACATCACATGACTTCAGTATTGCGTTGCTTTCATCCTTTGAGGCAAGAACGTGGTTTCATCAAGTACGAATGGAGAATGAACCCCAGGTGCCATGTTTGAGCAGGAACCCACCAGCACACACCCCAGAGCCCATTCTTTGTTACAGAAAATACTGTTAAAGGTATTTCATTTCACAGTAAACATTCTATTGCATATCAAAACCCCATGATATATAGTTAATGTCTAATTTTCTTCAAGAAAAAATAATTTGAAAAATTATTTCCTTAACTAGATTTACATTAAATAATTTTATTTGAATTTGCATACGGAAAGAAGGTAATACATAATGCTTGTTGTCACAACACTGAAGCTTTCAAACGGAACCACCAATTCTGGAAACTCCCACTGTCCAGCATGGGTCTACAGCTTTTATTTTTGGTTGGAAAGTCACTTGACTTGTCACTGGGCACCACTGAAAAGTGCCTGGATCCATCTTCCTCACACCTTCCCTTCAGCTATTTATATACATTGATCAGATGCACTCTGAGCCTTCTCTTCTCTGGGCTAAATGGGCCCAGCTCTCTCAGCCTTTCCTCAGGAGAGAGATGGTCAAGATTCTTAATCATCTTTGTGGCCCTTCAGTGGACTCTCTTTAGCAGTTCCACACATCTCTTGTACTGAGGAGCCCAGAACTGCACACAGGACTCCAGGTGCAGCCTCACCAGCACTGAGTCAAGGGCAAATACTCCTACCAAGGACTTTCTTTGGGACTTAAGAACAAAGACTGGTTTCCTAACACCATACCTAATAATCCAGACTGCACGCATTGTGTATGTTTCCTGAGTATTGGTCAAACAACTTTATGAGGTGTTTCTGTGCGTGATCCATTTCACATCTGAATCGTAACTGTAAAATGGATTTTATTCTTGTTTTCCTCCAATACAGTTATTAGAGGATACAAAGGGGGATGACCGGCCTTCTTTGATGGCTATAATTACTGAAATAGTTTAAGACATTACCTTTCTGCAAATGAATAAAAAACAGAGTTCTCTTCTAGAAAGAAAGATCTGGGCAGTATAGAATTCAAGTGCATACAAAGAGTTCCCCAGCAGAACATGCTGAAGCTTTTTTCTCTCTGTCACATTCATAATTCAAAAGACACAAGGGGTTGCATATGATAATTAAGAAATTTTTCCTTATGTGGAAATGATGGTATTCATTCAGTTACTTTCCCTGAAATCCAAAACACACAACTAATCATGAAATTCCTAGCGAGAATTTGTAGATCTGCTGCCAACCAATTAACAGAATTTCACCTGACAAAATTTTGTACCTAGTATCTATTAACTTAGTATCTATTATACTTAGTATCTAAGTATTTTGTACTTAGTATCTATTGCTTAACATTCCTGCTTGACTGTCATCTGGAGTTAGGTCAGGAACATATGCCATTTATCCCAGACGAGAACAAGACAAAAAACCTGACAGCAGATATCCCAGCTTTCAATTGCTTCAACTGTTTGTGGAGGTTTTTTGAGAACTAGGATGAATCTTAAGGTGTCAGACTACTGGGGGAACACAAAACATGGAAACAAAATAATTTCCCTCGGCATCCTTGTAAAATCGGTTTGGCTCTTTTTCTGAGAAGATACTATCTTGTTTTAATTTTTTTTTTTTTTTGATTAATAGAATCTAATGAAAAAGGATCAAAGAGAGGCTGAATGACACATTGAGGCGGTAAAAATACACAGCACCTTTACTCTAAAAGTCCAATAGCAGGTCATCCAAAGTCATAACATGTTTCAGTACACAGCTTGCTTTGGTACCAAGTAAAACTGTCTGTCAAACATCTCTGCCAATCAGACCCAGCACAAATCACTAACCCAGGGTATTGTTCAAGCTAGAACTCAACCCAATCAGAGAGCAAGGCAGGAGCTTCCAATTCCCCCTATATAAAAGCAACAAGANATTTTTTTTTTTTTTTTGATTAATAGAATCTAATGAAAAAGGATCAAAGAGAGGCTGAATGACACATTGAGGCGGTAAAAATACACAGCACCTTTACTCTAAAAGTCCAATAGCAGGTCATCCAAAGTCATAACATGTTTCAGTACACAGCTTGCTTTGGTACCAAGTAAAACTGTCTGTCAAACATCTCTGCCAATCAGACCCAGCACAAATCACTAACCCAGGGTATTGTTCAAGCTAGAACTCAACCCAATCAGAGAGCAAGGCAGGAGCTTCCAATTCCCCCTATATAAAAGCAACAAGAAAACTAAATAAAGAGAACTTTCTTCTCCTGCTACACCAACACCATGAGGTCTTGGCATTCTTTTTGTCTGCCCTGGGACCCCCCAAACATGTCACATGGTGATCCCAAGCGTGATCTTATAGCCTTCTGAACTGAAAAAGACTTTTGGACTTTTAATATCATGGGGAACACCTTCTGCTGTAACCAAACTACAGTACTTGAGGTATGGAAATATTATTTTTAAAAATTCAGAATAGATTTTGATGAATCAGGACTCTTACACCTTTTACTGTGGAGCAAGGAGCACGGGTTGCATATTTCTGAGGAGGATGCATTGAATTTAAAGACTTGGTCCATTGCTAATAATCTTATTCTCTATCATGCAAATAACAATAATTTTTCAGCAATGAAAGTCGCGAGACCCTGAAAATTAATTTTAAATCTCATTAGACTTACTAACGGACTAGAATGGGACTTTTAAAACTCCACTTATCAAGAAAACTATTCGGATATACCAATCCAAACTCCCCCGCTGAGTTTTACCAACCCGAGCGGCAAGGGACGAACCTGGGGAAAAAGCCATAGGGGCGAGACAGACTGGAACCGCAGGGACCTGGGTTCTGATTGCAACTCAGCCCCAAATCCCAGCAGTTTTGTGGGTGGCGGCAGAAGAGCAGGAGATGCAGAGCAACCCGGCTGCATCTCGTTCGAGTGTCCCGGTGCCGGAGACGCAACCGTGGCAGGCTGGGAGAATGGAGCGGCTCCGGCGGAGTGGGCCGGCCAGGGGCCAGGGCCCCGTGGGGGNNNGGCGTGGGGGCGAGACTGGGGGATTCGTAAGCGAGACCCCCCAGCCCCAGGGCATGGATTTCCAAGTGGCTGCCGAGCCTGGCAGTGCGAGTCTGGGGCGAACAAGTCTGGACATGTAGCAATGCGATCCATGTCGCAACAGCCCAGGGCGGCAGCGCCAGAGAGCCCCTACACCGCCAGAGCAGAGTGGGAGCAGACACCCCCAGGCCAGGCGGGCTCGGGTCCCAATGCCCACACGGTACAGCACCGGGGGTGGTGTCCCGCCGAGCCGTGAGGCTGGGCGCGCCGACCCGATCTCGGTCCATTGCTCCAGTGCCGCAGCATGGCACCGAGTGGCCCTGATCCCGCTCTCCTTGCCGGGCCAGCGAGCAGGCCGCCAAGCCTGGCAGCGTGCCCCGGCACAGCGGCAGCGACCGACACCGCCCCGGCACGGGGCAGCGGGGCCCTGGCATGGCACGGAGCGGCCCCGATCAGCAGCACGCTGCAGGATGGCCCAGCGCCTGCCCCGCCAAGACGAACTCCACCAAACTGGCTCCATGAACA